>JZLH01S0272847.1:360-12894 GCA_001188425.1 Eucidaris tribuloides
GGGATATTCAGACTAAGTATGTTACTGTGTTGCCTGAGGTGTGCAAAAGAGATCATGTACCTTTAGCCACTCAAAAATGTTGGCTAGACGGAATAACATCAATAGTTATTTATTTGCTTTGTGAATATTTATCAAAAGAAACTGTTAAATTTGTTTAAGTGTGCGTGCAACCGAACCGGATGTGCGCGCAGGCGAGTCAAGGAATAATTGTTAAAAATTGAAGTATACTGTTCAATTTGTCCTCGTGTCAATAAACGCGTGGAATTTCGCTAGAATGCGCCTCATGTACAACGTACAGAGGGTACATATCGAAACGCAGACTTTGACTAGAAGTTATAACCAAATTGTCTATTACATGTATTGTATCTTGTTAAAAAAAGTACGCAGCTTCAGCGACATTGTGGATTTAGATTCATGAAGCTTCAAAACCCGTGACGCGTCAACATTTTCTTCGGTCAGCTATTCGTTATCATTTGTTTGTTTGTTCGTTTATTTGTCACGTATCTGGAGAACTGTAAACCTATAACCATTATGGTACGTTCACATAATGGTATTACCCCGCCCCCCCCCCCCCCCCCGGGGGGGACTCAGATTATAGTAGCTCGGGTGTGCTCTCTGAGACTCCAACCCATGCCGTATACGCACCCATGTTTAAGGTTTAAAAACTTGAAAATATATAGAAATGTTTGCGCTTGAAGTGCGCCGAAAAATGAAAATTTTGTTTGCGCACGAAGCGCGCCGAAACTTTGAAAATTTAAAAAATGAACCCATGTCTAAGGATCTTTTGGATGAAAAGAGACCCATGTCTGAGGATTTTCTTGAAAAAGTCACCCTTCCAGCGGCACATCCCGTATGCCCAGTATATGTGAATCCCCCCCCCCCCGGGGGGGGGTATTACTATCGGAGGATTACACCTCACAACTAACACAGGTTCATGCCTGACCGTAGTCTAGATTCTGGACTATTTTCATTATATTTTTTATTCGCCAACTATACAGCGTGTATCAAAAAAAAGTGACACTCGGAAAAGAATTTATTACGCAAATATTTCATGATCTAGAGATTTTTTTTGATATGAAATATTTACCTTGGACCTAAGTTATCGATGACACTATTGGTATTGAAAGTATTTCAGCATGAGTGAGCACAGGCCACTTTCGTCAATAGGCCAAAATTGCATTTGCGCGCACAGAATTGTGTTCTTATAGTCATTGTTGAATGCCTCACAGACCGGTGATGCAGAAGCTCTCACTGATGTGCACAAGGATTGAATCCTCAGCATGCTCAGAGAAGAGTGTAATATCAATTTTGTGGCAAGAAAGACAAAAATGAGCAATGATTCAGAGTACCCCCCTAAAAAAGGAGAAAATGTCATGTTGCAAGATGAACTGTGAACTGAAGAAATGGCATTTCCTTGTTTTGAAGGGGTAGGGTGGTTGTATCTGAATCATTGCTTCATTTTTGCTACATTCTAAATCCTCAGCATGTCAGAGAAGAGCTTATATCAATTCTGTGACAAAAAGACAAATAAAGCATAATTCAGATACAATTACCAACCCCAACCCTCAAAAAAAGAAATGCATTTTTTTTTTTAATTCACAGTTCATCTTGCAACATGACATTCTCTTCTTTTTATGCGGAATTCTGAATCAGTGCTTCATTTTGTCTTTTTGTCACAAATTGATATTAGCTCTTCTCTGAGCATGCTGAGGATTCAATCCTTGTGCACATCAGTTGAGAGCTTCTGCAGCACGCGGTCTGTGAAGCATTAAATATTGATTATAAGAACGCAATTCTGTGCGCAAATGCAATTTTGGCCGATTGCACAAAAGCGGATTGTGCTCACTCATGCGTGAAATACTTTCAATACCAACAGTGTCATCAGATAGCTTAGGTCCCAGGTAAAATATTCATATCAACAAATAATCTCAAAATCACGAAAACAATTTTTAATAAAAAAATTTCTAAGTGTCTACTTTTTTTTGATACACGCTGTATACCCGTATTATGCACCAAGCCGAGTGATAGCGCGATCCCGAGAATTTGTTCGTAAGATAAAATTGTCGGGCGGACACATTCTCGGGGTCGCGCCATCACTCGGCTTGGTGTATATAATCGGCAACGGGTATAATCGGCGACAAAAATAAAAACAATAGTCCAAAAACTAGACTACCATGGGACAGGTTCCCGTCACCCACCCTGTAAGATTTTATTTTATCCTGACATCGCTCCTGATTAAAGATTATATTCTTGATTTGCATATATCATACACAACCGTGTTGTTCAGATATGATTCAGCTTACGAAAATACAATTATTTTTACAATTTGGGATTCAAATGTCGTGATGTATACTGAAATATAGGTCTTAATGACAGTTTCCTGACGTTGTGCGCGGTTGTCTGGCCATAGATTCCCGTTGCCCACCGATTGTTGAATTTGTCAAGAGTCCAACACTATAACAGAAACCAGTCACGTGCCTAGCTGGTGTGGGTTTCCGACGTGGTCAGATTTCGTCGGTATACATGTAGAACCAGAAGGGCGTTAATGCTAAATACATTAACAGCCAGAAGGGCGTTAATGCCATTGACTTTGCACAGTGAAAACGCCCTTCTGGTTCTCAACCGGTTATGCGTTAACGCCCTTCTGGTTCTATACCGACGATTTGCTCAGTTTACGGCGGATGACAAATCAAATCGTGTCTGGTATTTACATCTTGGGCGGTACCACTTTAAAATCTGAGGGAGGGCAAAAACCATTTGGGGCCGAAAATGTGAGAAATACCTTAATTTCACGACTTACACTACGAAAACCCCATCATGATTTTTTTGAATTTTTACAACTTCTGGGGCCGACTGCCACCACCTCTCTGGAGGCGCATCCTTTGATTTAGATAAGTTTAAGAGGGCGTGTAAATTCCAAATTCAAAAGGCGACGTACGACGCCATGATTCAATTTGAATTTTGATTTTCCTTATTTTTCACAAAAAATGACTTTTCAGCCTCAAAGCTTTGTTAGAGATGAAGATTGATACATTTGTGGATAAGTTTAGCTTAAATTCTTGATGAGACCACATTTGTGGTGTGCAAATAAAATACACGGTCTAGATTTGCTTGGCAGTTGATTTACAAATCCGTTATCTATAACTCTTTCCCCATGCAATATTTATGAAATAAACAAAACAACTTAAATATACTGGCGAATGAAATATCAAACCTGTTCTTTTATTATTATTATTACACAACAACCATAACAACAAACAACGATGTCATGAAATAATTATGTAATATATAAAAATGTAATATAATATAATAATATAGTCTATAATGTCATGTGCAATAACAAAGAAACGAGAAGATTGAAATATGATTTAGAATTTAGATAGGATATATAATGTTGAAAATACTGTTTCATAAACTACGAAGCTCGTATAACATACCATACCTAAAACCAGGGAAGTTCAAGCTAAAACTGATTAGGGGAAGGGGAAGGTCGTATCTGCTTTTGACCTGCAGACCAAACTTCAACTTTCTGTCAATTGTTGTTTTACTTGCCATTCAACAGGCGGCCATGACACCCTTTGTTCCCCTGGCTACCTCCCCCCCCCCCGCCCCAATGATTTTTACTTAACTTACTCTTACACATTTACGAGAATAAGTATAACACGTCCTGTATTAAAACTATTATACATGGTATACATTTTAGTAGAAACAGAAGTAATGCTGGTTAGTAAGTACAATTTTAAAATATGTTTTTGAGGGTTGGTTAATTTCCCATTCAATGGAAGACCGTTTGCAAGCAACTAAATTTGTGGTTCCTCCGACGACTGCTGAGGATCCATTGGACTGATCTTAACACAAATGAGACGAAGGTGTGTATCCTGATGGGCAGTCGCCCCTCCCCCGTGAAAACATATCGTTCCCCCAATATACAACTTTACAAATTCATAAAACACAATGCAAGAATATCTTTAGAAAGCAGTGCAAGGTACTACAAAACTATTGAATTTAACATAAAAAAACACTAAACATACAAAATTGTACAATTTTGCAAAATGTAATATTGCAAATTTGCGCGCGGAGCGCGTGTAAAATTATGACATCTTTCTTACTTTTGCCTTCAATCCGAAGAATGGATCGACGCCGGTGAAACGAGATGGTTCTTTATAGAGCATGCATCACACATGAACTGTGACAAGGGCTTTAGATTGGGCCACTTGACCACGATTTAATTTTGGGATAAGACAAGGTTCCAGATCTTACCACCATTTGACTGACAAAAGTGTGAAAAAATATTTAAGGGGGAAAATTACATGTTAAAAAGAGAACTAAGGTCGCTTGTAGGGTAAAAATAGATTGATTTTCAGTTTTTGAAACCTAGAACCTTGTATCTTTCATACTTTTTGAGGAAAATCAGATTTATGGTCATTTTTGGCCTAAAAAAGGCCATTTTGGGGTGACAAAATTTTTCACCAGTAACTTTGAAATGGTTGTAGTATTCACAAAACAAGATTAATCTCACCTTTTTTGTTTATTTTCATTAGTTCCTAGCATATTCTTTCCAGTGAGACTGTATTTGCTGTAATTTACTACATATTTTACATGTGGTAACCCAAAGAAATGACCCTTTGCCGTGACAAATGATACCCCCAAAAAGCCCATTTTCAGAGTGATGCGCCTTTTGAACCACTATAACATCTGATAGGAAGGGACTAGAAGGCTTAATTTCCCCTCGTTGTATGCAGAATTTAATTAGCTTCGAGCTTATTAGAATTTGATTTTACTTATAAATTAAAAAACTGGAGAAAAATGCAAAAATGTTACCCCCACCCCAAAGTGTGAAAAAACTCAGGCCATTTGTTAAAAAAATTATTTTAGGAAAACTAATCACGCCACAGGCCTGAAAATTTAATCAATTATGCTCAATATACTTCCCCATAAGTGATTAGCTTTCTGATACAGTAGCCCTCATACTTTTTTTCAAAATATTTTTTTAAACAATTTCATATGACTGATTTTGGACCCAAATATCAAAAACACACCCTGTACAATCTACTAAAACTACCCACCTGTTCTTATAAATACATTTGGAATGCCAAAAATGCAATATGCATACATTAGTTGTGGCTATATCTGGCAAGCCTCCAGCCAGCTGTTAGGTTGCTAAATAAGAGCAACCTTTGTCAGACAGAATGCATATGCATATGCATAAAATGTGTATTTACCATGAAACTGGTCTAAAGGCAACATGTGCCCTAGTCTGGCTTCCAGACATGTACAGTACATTAACCTGTCTCTATATTGATAAGGAAACTACTATCTCCGGTCACTGCTTTGAATAATACAAGAGTTTAATTAAAGGCAAAGTAAGTATGTCCGAGGGTAAAACAGTCGGAGACTAGAGAGTGAGTGTACTATGGAGGTCAAAAAACTTGCATGGTCTAGAACGGAGACTACATATGCCCATTAGCTTCACTGCAACATACCCAAACAAAAAAATTACTTTTGGTATTTGGCAGTCAAATGGTGGTAGAATCTTGAACCTTGTCATAACGAAGATTTTCTATTAGAGCACAGCCCGAGGTTAGTTTGCAGGCAAAAAGAAACCCCTTCGTCGTGCATCGCATATCAGGATCTGAACAATGTGTGGTGTAGACACATGTACTTCCATAGGCCCTGTGTTATAGCTGCTCCAGACAAGGCACAAGCTCCGGTCCAACAAAATTAACCTTGTGTAATTTTAGTGCCCAAATAAAGTATGTGCTGGCAGACTAGCCCGAGGTATCTAAGTCTATGCTCGGACTAATCTTCAACCGAGTAAAATCGTCGCGCGTCGTGTTGTGCCCCAGTCCCACTGTCGCGATTGCTTAGAACTGGTAGAACTGGTAGCATCAATTTATGAACACGGCTATCAAGCTTTTCAGATTGTGTTCAAGAAATAATCAACTGGACAGTGTTTATGAATGGTCACATTGTTGTGGCACACCGATATGGAACATTCCAAACCCTTTGTAGCACTTTATTGAACCAAGACACAACTAAGGCGAACGGACAGTTTAACAGAATAAGAACGAACACGAATCTTAACGGCCAAAGCGACTTACTCCACAAATATCGGCTTGTTGTGATTTGCCTAAAAATCGGCACATTTTGCATTAATTTTAGTTCATAATAAAGGAATTACGAGAATGAGGCTTGAATTTGTTTTATCAACAATTAAGGGAGGATAGAAGTCAATACTTCTTCATTCTGTCATGGTATTCAATTCCCTCTTCCAGTTAGGCGTTGGACAAGTACAACGTCGCATTCCTGCCTTCAGTCAGACTTGCTTGGTTGTTGTTACTTTGTTCATAATTCATGTACAGAGCTGCAAGGAAACACAAACGGAGAGGGAAAAAAGCCAAATGACTACTCGGTACTATATGGAAGAACCATGTTTGTACCATACAAAGTTTCCATATTTCGGTACCATAGGTACCGTGGATGTACCATAGTTCTACCATTACCCTAGTACCATCGATACCATGAAAGAACCATGTTGGTACCATACAAATTGCATTTACCGTGGGTACCATAGTTGTACCATAGTTGTACCATGCCCCCAGTACCATCGCTGTAGATTTGTACCATCACTACCATGGTATAAACCTGATTGTACCATGCACATCCTAAAAAGTATGGTACTCACTTTCAGTACCGTAGTTTTACCATGGTATCCTGCAAAAACCCATAGGTACCATGGGTACCATGGTATTACCACGGTACTACCATGGTACTACCATGGTAACTATGGTACTTTTTTTACAAGGGATGTTATTACTCTGTACTGATCCAGATCTTTGGATACAAATGTTAAACGACATCACCTTCATTGGACATCTCTAGCTGGCTGAACTTATCCTTAGAATATTTAAGCAAAGTTAGTTGATATTTTAATCAGTGTTGTAGTAGTCGTACTCGGTACCCGTACTCGAGTACTACTCGTACTTGTATCCGTACTCGAACTATGGTTCTTGCAGTCGGCTACAAAATACTCGGAATTCGACATCCAAAAATTGTACTCGAGCATCAAAGTAGTCGACCTCTCTTTGTACTCGGCAGTCAAAGAATGTACTCGGAAAAAGCACTCGATTACAACACTGCTTTTAACCTTAAACGCTGAAAAATTTCGTTCAAAATCTAATCAGTTCATTAGTGTGTATTTTCAAATCAATTTTGTTACGAAAATATAAAAGTAAATACTTCAATTCTTCTTCTTATTATTTTTCTTCTGCCTCCTCCTCTTCTTGTTGTGTTATTATTATTATTATTATTAATATCATCGTCGATTTAATCATCATCATCAATCGTTATCATTAGTGATAGGCTTGGGGCATTCAATTTAAAAAATTCAACTTTGATTGTGAGGCTACATGTTGTGGTCAAATGACAAATAAACACCATAGATACAAAAGTTTGGGACAAGTTACATGCAATGGCAAGCTATACTGAATTAACAATAAAACTCGGGCGCAGTTTTATGCACTCTAGGTTACACACAGTATCTAGTTGGGGGAAAGGGAAATCGGGCAGTGAATCTGTGTCAACTTCGATTTTTCACTTTTTTAAGCACTAAATAATCATTTGGAAATAATTTTTTCAGGGCTTCATTTTATGAACTCATCAAGGACACTGGTAACACGGGGAATCATGCGGCTCAGATTTTTTTAACTGTGGTAAATGTTAGCCAATACCTTTAATATTAGTGAAGGGGTTTCCACTCACCGGGGTTGCTATCGGCTGATCTCACGTAATAAGTATTGTCGCGGTTCCGGTAGAGGAAGAAAAACATCGGATTGACAGGAATTGGTCGCCTTGGGTCCGTCATATAGGAGGGAAAACTCTATATACACAATAAAGACGCGAAAAAAATATTAGAGGTAAACTTTCGATGCTGAGTCTAGTCCTGTGTTGAAATCAATACACCTCAATACGAACAAGAACACGCCACACTTCATCAAAGAGAAGGGTGCGGGCCATCATTGGTATTATCTGCCGAATGAAATGATTGACCAATCAATCTAATCAATCAACCAACCAATCGATGAATCAATTTATTGATTAATCAGTCAATCAATAAATCAATCAATCAACCACCCACCCAACCAACCAATTATTCAATCACATATTAATTGCATAATTAACCAACCATCGAATTGATAAATTATTCACTTAATTAATTAATCAATGAATTAATAAGTCAATCAAACAAATAATTAATCAATCAAACAATCGATCGATCAAACTACTACACTGTAAAAATTGTGTTTAGCGAGTAAACGCTTTTCTGAACACATTCTTGCTATCACTTTGTAAACATGTTCAGAGGCTAACGTTGTGTGTCAAATTACTGAACATCGGTGTCCGATTTCTAAACAATAAGTGTCAATAATCTTAACATATCTTATCGAAACACTGTTTAATTTGTAAACACGCTTATTATAATGTAATCAATAACATATTCAATCACAACAGCAATCGATTTCATCAATCAATGAGTCAATCAATCAATCAATCAATCAATCAATCAATCAATCAATCACTCAATCAATCAATCAATCACTCAATCAATCAATCACTCAATCAATGGGTCAATCAATCAATCAATCAATCAATCACTCAATCAATCAATCAATCACTCAATCAATCAATCACTCAATCAATGGGTCAATCAATCAATCAATCAATCAATCAATCAATCAATCAATTATTCAATCAATTAAACAAATTAATCAATTAAATGATCCAACTCATCTAATCATCAAATCTTTCCAATCCTTACCAGTACGTCTAGTAAACTAGCAGTGTTTCCGGAAATACACAACTGATTGTTAGAATTTTGTGGGAGATTTGCAAAGGCGACAATAAGGGCCGAGCTGTCATTGGAGCTTGATGTTGTGTTGTATTTACACATTTGAAGAGTCCCTGATGAAAGCAAAACAAAATGACGGGTACTATTATGTCAACAATTATAGTCCTGGAGACAAAATTTTACGAACACAATCAAATTCACACTCACCATCGCCATCACTAACACTATCACCATTACCAACATCATCAACAAAATTATTTATCAGCCATCATAATTATCGTGAGTACGGCCAAGATGGTGATGTTCATCATCATCATCATCATCATCATCATCATCATCATCATCATCATAACCATCATCAGCAGCAAAAACATTATGATCATCGCATCCATCATTAGCATTACATCAAAATCAACCTCACTACCATCATCATCCTCACCTCCACCATTATCATCATTATGTCAAAATCACTATCACTACCACCATCATCACTATTATCATTATCACCGTATCGTAATATCATCCTCGCCGTCATCGTTATTACGATGATTATCATGACTGCAACTTTCATCAACATTATCCCCATCATCACCAACATCATCATGATCAGCATTATCAAGAACAATGTCAGCACTACCACCACCACCACCACCACCACCACCACCACCATTATCATCATCATTATCATCCTCACCTTAACACGCATCTTACTCACACCATATCATCATCATCATCATCATCATCATCATCATCATCATCATCATCATCATAATCATCATCACAATCATCTTATCTATCATTATCACAGTCATCCTAAACGTCATCATCAGGGGCAGCGCCAGGGTAAAATCTTACGAAGGGCAAACAACTCTGGGGGATGTCAAAAAACCTAATTTCATGAATGACACTGCGAAAAACTCTTGATTTTCTATGTTTCGAACATTTCAGGGGGAGGCCGGCCCCTCTGCCCCCTCCCCTTGTGGGACCGGCCCTACATGTGCTCATAGGCGTACGCAGGATTTTGCAAAGGGGGGTGTTTATCAGCGGCCAAATGCTAGGTTTAAAATTTTTGCGGTCTGCCCAGCCGCCGAAAAGTGAAAAAAAAATTCATTCCAAATCCGAGGTCAAAATTTTTCTCCGTCAGCCCAGGAGCCGAAAAGTGATTTTTTTTTTTCATTCCAAATCGGAGGTCAAAAATTTTTCCCGGTCTGCCCAGCCGCCGAAAAGTCGCTCAGCGGGGGGGGGGGGGGGCGGTGAACAAAAATTTCAAAATTTTCGGACACCCCCCTTTTGCTAAAGGGGGGTGTTTAACACCCCAAACACCCCCGCCCCTGCGTACGCGTTGAATGTGCTTACTTTGAATAGTCGTGAACGCAGCCCGATTTCTAGCTATGCCCAGATAGTGGTTAATTTCGTCAATCGACTCCACCCACAGGTTGACGTTCTGAGAGTCATAATAACTGTAGCTGATGCATCTCGGGAAGGCAACCCATGGAGGGAAGACGGGGGTCGGACTGAGCTCTGAAAAGTTGGTCCCCTCCCACGTCTGGTAGTGCTTCGTGACAACGGGTCGCCCATCTGTGAGTGAAAAATAATAATCCAGTAATGGCTACGTATTTCCAAATTAGTGTTCGAAATTCTTAAGACTAGGAATCAAAATAATAACACGACTAGATTTTTGGATTTGGATTTTCCAAATAAAATGTATCTTCATGAATGACAGGCAAACTGTGCACTTAATCAAAATATTGTCATATTTGGTTTTACTGCTTCTTCTAATAAATACATGTATCATCACTCCAACCTCAGTTACAAAACCATTTAAACTGTTGTTACTTTTATAACATAATCACCACCACCACTACTACTAGTACTACTACTACAACTAGTACTATCACTACCACTACGATTACTACTACTACGACGACGACGGCGACTACTACTACTATGACTACTAATACGACTACTACTAATACTACGACTACAAGTACGACTACTTCTACTATTACTCATACTAATACTCCTACTACACTGCTATGAATAGTAATACTACTGCGCCTACTACCATTACTACTAATACCACTACGACGACGACGACAACTACAACTACTACTACTACTACTACTACTACTACTACATGTACTACTACTACTACTACTACTACTACTACTACTACTACTACTACTACTACTACTACTACTACTACTACTATTACTATTACTACTACTACTACTACTACTACATGTACTACTACTACTACCACTCCTCCTACTCTTACTCCAATTCATTCTCCTCCTTTCATCTTCCACTCCTACTCCTACTCCTACCACTACTTCTACGACTATGCTACAACTGTCTATATGCCCAAATTAACCCATTTGATTTTGGATTTCGTCCCAGTAGGTAGTAGGTACTAGGCCTACACCTGCACCGGTTCGAAAAAGACTGCAAATTATTGTTACCACAGAGGATTAGAAATGTTAAATATACCTTCATTTCCGAGTTCAAAAGCTGTCCAACCGTACTCCTGCTGCCCTTGACGACAACGACGAATAATCTGCAAATAGTTTGTGAATAATATTAAAGGTATTCAGCCCGGATACTTGTTTGTAGCCCTACGTTATGAAATTGATCAATCTGTCTAAATTTGGCATCACTAAAAACACAATTATAAGAGTTACATATGAGAGAAAAAGAGAAAGAAATGGGGTAGAAAAGCTCATAAGGGCCTAGTTATCGACGATTTCGAGTGTGTGTTTTTTCGGTCCTCAAAAGTGTATACATATCTCGATAATGACATTTAGGGTGTGCGAATGGATGTACGGACAGATGTACAGACGTACTGACGTATGGACGAACAACCCGGAAGCATTATGCCTCCGATGCCCTCTGGAACAGAGACTTAATCGTTTTAAGTAGAACCATTGGTGGCGAGCAATAGTAGAGGAAGGAGAGGAAGACTAAAGATATGGATAGAAGAAAAGAAGAGAAAAGAGAGGGGGATAATGCAAAAAAGAATGAACAAAATTATAGTTATTCTAGAGAACTTACGAATGCAATTTTTGTCCCCCGGTGTCGAATACCGTCGACAAGAGCAAGATGAGCAGATTCCTCGACAATGCAACCACTCAAACCTATGATGACGTCATTCTCCCTGTGACGTGAAGAAGAGAAGTGAGAAAAATAAGGACGTGGAGGTGTGGTTTATACATTCCCCACCCCACGCCTCCAAAAAGATATACATTAAAACAATGGTCCAGTTGTCTTACATTGTATATTGATTGATTTGAAATTCGGGTCTGGAACAGAAATCTTCATGAAAATTAATGTTAAAGTTTCCTTAAACCTTTACAAACCTTAAAAACTCTATTTAACCCGGTGGGGTTAAACAAAATGGGCCAACTGTGATATCTGACATACATAATAAGGGGTGTTTCCAGGATTTTTTCGGGTTGGGTCGTGAACATATGAAGAGCTCGCAACCAAAAGGCGCTAAATCCACTTTTCATGAAAATTGAGTTATTAGCACCAGCACATTGGCTTACCACTTGTCCAGATACAGAATAAAATTTGGCACTGAATTGCACAAACTAATACCCAAAATTGTGTGTTCTAGTTTTATTTTCCCATAGGCGCGTGTACAAACTCTGGCAAAGAAATGCCATTTTCTCCAAATTCATCAAAGT
>JZLH01S0272858.1:21588-24088 GCA_001188425.1 Eucidaris tribuloides
AGTAGTAGTAGTAGTAGTAGTAGTAGTAGTAGTAGTAGTAGTAGTAGTAGTAGTAGTAGTGGTAGTAGTAGTAGTAGTAGTAGTAGTAGTAGTAGTAGTAGTAGTAGTAGTAGTAGTAGTAGTAGTAGTAGTAGTAGTAGTAGTAGTAGTAGTAGTAGTAGTAGTAGTAGTAGTAGTACACTTTAAAAACTACGGTGTCAAAAACAACACCACCCGGTGTGGTGAGAAGACCGCACTCTCAAGTGTTAAAAATACATCATGGAATTTTAATATCACACCAAATATTATTGATATCACAAACAGAATGTGCTATAATAAGATCAATTGGTGTTGCACTAACACCATGAATTTAACACAGGTGTAAAATGCTTGGTGCGGTCCTCTCACAACACCGACTGATGTAACTTTAACCTTCTAATCTTGCATTGTAGTGGGAGTGGTAGTCGTGTAGTATATAGTAGCAGTAGTAGTAGTAGTAGTAGTAGTAGTAGTAGTAGTAGTAGTAGTAGTAGTAGTAGTGGTAGTAGCAGTAGTAGTAGTAGTACGAGTAGTAGTAGTAGTAGTAGTAGTAGTAGTAGTAGTAGTAGTAGTAGTAGTAGTAGTAGTAGTAGTAGTAGTAGTAGTAGTAGTAGTAGTAGTAGTAGTAGTAGTAGTAGTAGTAGTAGTAGTAGTAGTAGTAGTAGTAGTAGTAGTAGTAGTGGTAGTAGTAGTAGTAGTAGTAGTAGTAGTAGTAGTAGTGGTAGTGGTAGTAGTAGTAGTGGTAGTAGTGGTGGTAGTGGTAGTAGTAGTAGTGGTAGTAGTAGTAGTAGCAGCAGCAGTGGTAGTAGTAATAACACTACTGTTATTATTATCACCTCAAACCTACGACTTCTTCATTATAGTGTATCTGTATTATCTTAGTTTCTGTCGCAGCTTTTCGTCACTGAGCTTTAAGATCACTTTAAGTGGACCATGCTGACTTTTTTCACTTTCAGGATTTTTACTTTCATCGAAGGCCTCCCAAGGCAGTGACCGCTTTACATTTTGTTAAGTCTTCAAGCATGCTGATTCTAGTGATATTATCTTTGTGCTTTTTTTTCCTTCATGTTTTCTGTTTAGTAGAAATTTTAACGGTGTTGGTACGATGTGAGTTTGACGAGTGTACCTCGTGGCTGAAGTGACATCCTTCAGCTGGTTCCGCTCGATGTCGCACACGATGACTTCTGTCAGGGTTTTCCTGCTGAAGATAAACTCCCAGATGTGTTTTCGCTATTTCATATTCTACTTCAGATGTATTCCCCCCATTTCAGGTATCCCTTTTTCACTTCTCCTTGTGGAATATTCCTGGCAAATTTAAATACAAAACACACCACTATCTGCAACTATATTAGTGAATTACAACTCACAAGTGAAAGGGTTAGGTGTGCTATACGAGCGCTTGAGAATGCCTCAACAGATACACGGTAAGACAGACTTGAAAGGACGGTCGTTGACTCTACATTTGAGGAGGAATAGGGCGTCAGTGAAATAGTGTTTGTGCTGTGTTAACGACCTTCGCCTTTTCATGGGTTTTTACCTTCTCATCTTCAACCGGCGAAAATTATTGGAAACAAATGGAACTCATCACAAAACTCTTATTTTTTTATGTGTAATTGTATCAGTTTGACAAGTACATCTCCTGTCCTTGGAGAAAACAAAAAAGCGTGAATCCTTCTCATCTTCAACTGGCGAAAATGATTATAACAAATGGAACTCATCGCAAAAATATTATTTGTCTGATAAGTAATTGTGTCGGTTTGACAAGTACATCTGTCCGTGGAGAAAACAAACAACCGTGAAAATATCCCTTTCAACATCCCCTCATACATCTTGCAGGACATAAATTTCCATTATAGAAATGCTAATACATACGTTATACGGCGAAAGAATCTTACATTTCACCGGTACACACCCCAGAAGGTTAGCGGAAAGAATTATTCATTTTGAGTGAAATACCCTGAAATTCTAGGAACAGAAATGTGACATTTGAATGTACACGATGTTAAACGCATCGTTTAACGATGTTTCCAGTTTTAAAGAAAAGTTACGTGAGTTACGTGATTCTCCGTGCTACTAGTGTCTCTGATAAGGTCTAAAAATGAAGCCCTGAAAAATAATTATAGTTCAAAACGATCATTAAATGCTTTAGAAAAGTAAAAACCATTGAGAGACCATTCCAGTTTCCCCCAAAGACTACTGTGTTGCAGAATTGTCATCGGCCGAGGAGAACTCATGTGTCATTTTTTACTTGTTAAATTTTACAAGTGTCAGCATAATTGTCTGAAGTTTTGTGTATTAGGGTGTTTATTTCTTCCTACAAACATGTCCGATATGTCAGATAGCAAAGTTTGACCATTTTTGTTTAAATAGGTTTTCCGCAATGTTATATAGCGTCTTTACAATCTTCCGGTTGCTAAGGCCTTTTAGCCGTCTTACGTAATCATTCATAACAAACAGCCTCCCTGTGACGCTAGGCTCTTCC
>JZLH01S0272858.1:29088-35805 GCA_001188425.1 Eucidaris tribuloides
AATCGAAAGTCAATGAAATATAGATTCATTTGCCACTATATAAGTGAAAAACTCCTCCCAGACCCTCTCCAATTTATCACCAATTAACAATCTCCACACCCTTTGTACAACCAACATGATGTCAATTGCACTTTCCTTCATCCAAAAAGGGGCAGAAAACACACATTTTCAAGGGAATATCACATTTTCTCCTCATGGGAAGGAACCCCCTCCTAGACCCTCCCTAATTCATCACCAATCAACAATTGCCACTCCTTTTTGCATAACAGCAAATTACAAAATGTATGTGTTACTTCAAATAAAGATCAAAATATACATTTTGGAACGTTAGCATAAATGTGGTGGGTACTTAAAGTTTTCGACAGAACGACAATAGAGGACGAATGGAAACACTCAGTAGGGTGGAATCGCCTCCCCAACCCATCATGAAAACAAACGGATGCCTCCATTTATGCCCTTCGATGAACCCTTACAGTCGGCATTTTCATTTTCGCCAGTCGGCAAAGTGACCATGTACACCACCGCCCATTCAAAATGGTCAAGTGACACCACTGACAACATGTGGTGATTTGCCGACAAAAAATTAAGTAAGGTTACATTGACAAAGGCAAATTAGGTAAGATAAAAAGTACCAGGCAGAACAACTATGACACCATGCACATGTACCTTTTGAGAAAATTTAGTAGCTAAAACAAATTCTGCTTGAGATAAGCTGATAATAACAGAGTGAAACTTTTAAACAACAAATAACTATACAGGGAAGTAAACATTAATTAGAGAGTAAAGACAATGTTTATTAAATCAACAACGGACAGACAGTTTATGAATTTTATTTAATTACAGTTACAGTTATCATATTTCATCTAGCATTGAGTAGATACTGATTTCTCGGGGACACTCCAGTTTATGCTCACATAGAAATAGATTAAAGGCCCACTGTCAAGGGTTAACTCAACCACAGAGAGGATGACAACTGGTCCTTGAAATACAGGCACATATTCACGATCATGGACTTTTGCAAAGACATAGTCTACAGATTTGGGGAGGAAAACAAGTGTTGTATTTTTTTTTACACTGTTATGGCTGTTTCCGTTGCATTATGGGTGCCATTAGTGCACCCATGTTATGATTTCAGTCAAAAGAGGGCGTTTTTCATCCTGTCATGAAAGTGGGCCTTTAAGTGGCGTCTCGGGAACCCAGGCATTTTAGGGGGCGTGGCGCAGAACTTGTGAGATCAGGTGCCTCAGAAAAACTATCAGATGTGACAAAATCAAGATCACAACAATACGACAAATGGTGGGATCCAGTCATATTCCCCATGCATCCAACATTCAAGAACCAAATGCAGTGAGGATGTCATGTCAAATACCCAGTAGTAGGGCCTATACACCCAAAAGATATTAGGATAAAAGGCCAAAGGCAGACGCAGAAAAACCTGGATAGAAGACGTCATGGAAATCTTGACATCATTATTGTGGCATCCCACGTGTCAGATCATCCAGACTAGCTTCTGACCATCAGCTGTTTCTTGCATGACACCCCAGATGGTATAAGTGGACAGATAAAGTAAAGTAAAGTAAAGTAAAGTAAAGTAAGTGAGTATAGTAAGTGACCCACAGTGATGCTGAATGCTGAATCTCCACATAAGAGTGGTGAGTGGATTTAACCATGCGCCTGGCGTAAATACTTCAACCGCGTTGACGAGCTCTAAACAATAACAACTACACAATACAAGCTTACGCGTAACGCAGGGGGTGTTTCGGGGGTTTCAAACACCCCAATTTTGGACAAAGGAACGCGTGTTTTTAGTGTGCTCTAACACCTCCCTTTAGCAAAAGGAGTGTTTAACAATTTTTAAATTTTTGTTCGCCGCACCCCCCCTCCCCCTCCCCCCAATCCCCTCCCCCCCTCCCCTCCCCCTCCCCCCTCCCCCCTCCCCCCCCCCCGGCTGAGCGACTTTCCGGTGGCGGGCTGACCTGGGATTTGGCCGCGGATGAACACCCCCCCCCCTTCCCTTTGGAACATCCTGCGTACGCCTATGAATGCAAGTACAACCAATACGACAATGCATGCGCCAGGATAGATTTACAAGAGTGGATGTGCCCCTATACCCCTCCTACAAGTACAGGACTTTTTGAAAACCATGAATCGCTACTTTGTCTTTACGATGTTTATTCGATGATCCTGAAGCTTGATCTAGTGTTGATCTAGTTATCAAACCTGTACAGATATAGAAAAGACAGGAAAATGCAAACATAAGTTATATACTGAACTGTAACTGTAACTGTAATTGTAACTGTAACTGTAACAGTCATTAAAGTGCTTTAATACGTTGTCGTTTTTTGAGAGAGTTGGAACTAAAATATCAAAAAGTCGCCAATGGTGATGTCTCCATTCTCTTATGGCCATTTCATGGTGAACATTAGCCACAGTTTAAAAAAATGCGAGCTGCATAATTTTCCACGATCTAAGTGTCCTTGATAAGGTACTCGGATTGACCGGATTTACCATTCCCATTTCTTCCCATAGACTTACTGTGTATAGATCTAGGCTATTTTATCCTCCACCGGAGTACTAATTGTTTTCCATCCATATCTTGCCAGTGGCAGGATAACTTTCCAAACTTTTGTTTTGTAGGGTGTTTATTTGTCCATTTGAACACTACTATGTAGCTCAGATATCACAGTTTGATATTATTTTTTAAAATTGAAGCTCCACGCTGTTCGCCTAAGTCTTTAAAACAGTAGCCAGTTATTACCGATTTGACACGGTTAAACGCCATAGTTTGTAAAAACAAATTATATTTTCAATTTACATTTACTTCTCTTATTATCATTCTATCAATTTATATTCAATTTGACCGGTAACATATTAAAGTGATAGGCTAACAATTACATTGTGGAGCTTCAATTAAAAAAAAAAAGTCAAACTTTGATATCTGAGCTACATAGAAGTGTTCAAATGGACAAATAAACACCCTAGAATACAAAAGTTTGGAACGTTGTGCTTCCAATGGCAAGGTATGCATGAATAAACAATTTCTACTCCGGTGGATGATAAAATAGCCTAGATCTGCACACAGTAAGTCTATGGGAGGAAATGGGCAGGTGAATCCGGGTCAATTTGAATGCTTGTAGATTTTCACTTTTTTAAAAGCACTAAATCATCATTTTGAAATACAATTTGTTCAGGGCTTCATTTTTAGACCTTATCAAAGACACTTGGAGCGTGGAGGATTATGTAGCTCACCTTTTTTTAACTGTGGTAAATGTTAGCCGGTGGTTTTATATAAGAATAAACAGGAACAAAAATCGCTTTTGGTTCGTATGTCTTTTCACAATTACTGAAATGTGAAATATCATGTGAAGTGTAGAGCTACGAGTTATATATTGTAAATTTCAATTCTGCATATTATTGTAAACTTTCTGTCAGCATACGCTTAAATAATATTCAATTCATTTCAAATCAAAATCAACGTTCATTATCCATTTCAGTATGACAGGTGTAATGTGCATATGACAAATGATGCAGACTAAAACACAACAATCACGTGCAATATATTCACCAAATAAGAGGTATAAATCAAATGAAGCTCCAGATAACAGCAGCAGGGATATAAATGAGCATAATTATACGTATATCTTTTCTAAATTATTATTATTATCATAATCAGTGTCATCCTCATCATCCATATTATTTCACAAATATATACACAAAATCATTCTTCAATTCAAATCGCTGGCATTTTTTGTTCCCTTTAATATTATTTAGCGTCATGCCAACCAATTAGGTCTAGAAGCATTTTTATATCAGAGGCAATCTTTTTTTTTATGAGCCGAAACACATATCAGTGTAAAGAAGTCATAATTAAAACCACGATGCTTACCATTTTAATATTCACCGCATCTTCGTTTACACTCTCGACAGAGTCTAGAGGACGGATTTCCCTGACAAGAAGTAAGACACCACGAACAAAATCCGGACTCCTCGATGTATCGCCTTCATTCAGATCGTACAAATCTGAAGACAAGACGATTGAAATATGTTTTATATATGAATCTTAGGGCTGCAAATAGAGTAGAGATTAAATGACCGACGAATACCGGGGACTCATATCACACTCGTGTGAACGCGTTCGCCGTTCACGCCCAAACTCGCCCAGTGTGTACAATACACGTGCGCGACGGAGCATGGACTTTGGACTTTGCTCCCAGCACACGTGTTCTCCCATTGACAATACGTGGGTCCCCGGTCTTCGGTCTTCGTTTTCCAAACTGTTGTTGGGTGTCTGGAAAACGAATACCGAGAACCGGGGATCGAGCATGGACTTTGGACTTTGCCTCCTACACGTGTTCTCCCATTGACAATACGTGGGTCCCGGTCTTCGGTCTTCGTTTTCCAAACTGGTTGTTGGGTGTCTGGAAAACGAAGATCGAAGACGGAGATCGCATCCGTCTCGCTCAAGATATACCATTATTATATTAGCTCAAATTCAAGAATATTCTGATCTTGGATACGTAATCAGCTATAGAACACTGCCTCATTAATATCCTTCTCCAAAATACTTCGAGTGTTTCTGTGTGTGTGTGTGTGTGTGTGTGTGTGTGTGTGTGTGTGTGTGTGTGTGTGTGTGTGTGTGTGTCGTGTGTGTTTTGTGTGTGTGTGTCTGTGTGTGTGTGGTGTGTTTGTGCGTGCGTACTTGTGTCTGAGCTGCGTGTCGGTATAGTAGTAGTAGTAGCATTGTAATAATAATAATAGTAACAACAGCAGCAACAATAGCTTAAATGATAATGACTATGATAATACGAAGAGTTATCATAATTTAATAGCTTGAGAAATAAGGAAAGATGTTCCCCAAGCATACAGCCACACCTCAAGAATTAACACCTTAAGGTGGAATGATGAATTTTATCTTGCCATTTTTCTTTTTGTAGATCATAACACAATAGCTGTGACTTTATCTGGTAATTCATCTAAAAAATTCCCGATTTCAAGTTGTGATCAATTTGATACTGATGTGTGTCGTGTGTGTGTGTAGAGTGTGTATCGTGTTGTCAAAGGTTTTAAAAAAATAAAAAATCAGTGAGTGGTGCTTAATGGGTGATGATAAAAAAAAATAGATTTCAAAATGATTGGCTGATAAGTTATGGTTGTTGAATATCGTGATCAGGACAGAAATGTGAATGATAATACACCCTGATTGCGCAATCACGTACGAACGGGCTCAACTCAGCTCAGCTGGCATTTGCAATGTTACTACCATTGACAATACGCAGGTCCCCGGTCTTCGTTTTCCAAACCTGTTGTTGGGTGTCTGGAAAACGAAGACCGAAGACCGGGGATCGCATTCGTCTAGTTAAGATACCACTTATTTCATTATTATATTCAGCTCAAATTCAAGAATATTCTGATCTACGTAATCAGCTATACGGCACACAACTAATTAATATCCTTACTTAGTGTTTCTAGCTATGTGTGTTTGTGCGTGTGTACTCGTGTCTGAGCTGCGTGTCGGTATGTAGAGTAGTATAGTAGTAGTAGTAGTAGTAGTAGTAGTAGTAGTAGTAACCCGGGGGGGGGGCACTCGACTTACAAAGTGATACCTATGTGCCGCACCCGAAATCGAAAATCGGGGGCTCTGGAACGGGCTTGAGGGAAAAATGGGGGTCTCTGGAACTGGAGCTAAGGCTTAAGAAAGGCCTCAAAATGCTATGCTCTGGAACTGCATCGCGGCGAATTTCCGGCGCGCCAACGGCGCCCCGTGCTGAAAAGGCAATGCTCTGGCTCGGCCGCGCCGCGAAGCGGCGCGGCCGAGTGAAAAATTATAAGCGAAACGGCAAATTTGGGGGTCTCTGGAACTGGAAAAATCAAAATTTTTCTGTGACTTCTGAAATTGATATGCTCTGGAACGGAAATTTGGCCTGGAAATGGGGGTCTCAACCGCGGAACATACGTATCACACAATTATACTAAGTGCACCCCCCCGGGCCCGGGATACACTGTATATCCATATACACACGCGCACACATACGTATAGACACGAACACAGACACGCACGTATACCTACTCACACACACATACATAGCCAAGTAAACCTAGAAATACACAGACACACTAGACACAAGTACGCACGCACACACATACAAACACACTCGTGAGGTGTATTCCATATAGCCGAGTTCATATGCAAGAACAGAATATTCTTGGGTGGGTCATGATTATGACTTTTTTTACCTTTTGGCAATGAAATAACACAGTAGCGTAGCCAAAGTGGGGCTGGGGGCAATTGTCCCCCCCCCCCATTCATTAATCTATTTATTTCCGTTTTATTTAAGCAGGGTAGCCCTTTCAGTTAAACAACAGCTCTCCCAACGGGCCCTGCACGATAAAAAAAACACACAAATACATATAGATAACAATTTACACACAAAATAATTAAACTGTGTACACAACTACAAATACTTTTTACAAAAGTTATAATATTCACATTAAATGAAAATTAAAAGTAAAATTACACAGGTATAGTCATATATACATTACATTAAAATTAAAAATGCTTTTAAAAATTCAGAGTTAAGAGTTCAGGTTCAGGTTTGATTTTTAAATATGGGAAAATATGTTAATTTGGCATAGTCGGGGGGAAATTGTTACAAAGGTTTGATCCATGAAAATGTAAAAATTTCTTGTAATAGTTTGTATGAGGTGTAACTTTTTTTT
>JZLH01S0272896.1:1287-21090 GCA_001188425.1 Eucidaris tribuloides
TTGTTTTGAATGACTACTTAGTAAAGTCAGATGACTAACCTTTAGTCATTTCAGACGTTTTCGGATTTAGTCAGATGACTAACAAAAATAAGTCGCATTTGACTAATATTTGGCTTTGCCTGACTAATTAAGTTGAGTCATCTGGGTTGTTTGACTTATTAAAATTAGTCATTTCAGACATAGGGCAGGACTAATTTTTATTAGTCAAAATGACTAACTTATGTTTACAGTGTTCAATGGGAAACATACCGTAATTTAGCCAGTCATTTTTATGTTAAACTATTTTCACTTACTTGTACATGGGATTTTGAATATATAGAAGTGCTTACTACAGAAGATTCACATCAATTCACATCAACTAGTTTATAGAAAACATTTGACGTAAATATTTTATGCACACCCAAAGAGTACAAGTACATGTTATGTATAAAAGGCAAAGCACGTGCATTTATGGTATCCATGTACATTGTTATGAAAAAAGAACGTCACATTATCATACTTACAAATATCTGGAACATGTGAAATCGTAAAAGGCTTCTTCTCCAATGAACGTGATCGAGTTGCCTTCCAAATAGCTTCGATAAATAAATAGAGCAAATCAAACGTATTGTTTTGATATGCAGACAAAATATTATTTCCTCTGCAGAATGGTTTGAATTCTATACCATGCACATTTTGGATACTACTCATCCAACAAACAAAACATACTAACTAAGACGCTGTCATGAGATCGGAAAGCATTGAATTATTTGTATGTAATTACGACGAATTGTTTTAACATGACCCATCCTTACGTAAGGTGTTTATACTATAAAAACAATATGTTTAAGTACTTATTTCAATGCACAATTATTATTCTACGGAACATTTCAAAGTTAGAGGAGATAAATAGGTAGATAATTACGAACCGCCATTTTATTTGTTTGATTGCCACTTGCATCTACTTCAAAACTATGTACTCTACAAAGCATGCTAAAAGTTAACGCAATTTTTCCAAATTATTTTTTTTACCCATAGAACATACATGTAGCCCAAATCGGTTCATGAATTAAAGCCACTGGCTAACATTTACCACAGTTAAAAAAATCTGAGCTACATGATTCCCCATGCTACCATTGTCTTTGATAAGGTCTAAAAATGAAGCCCTGAAAAAAAATTGTATTTCAAAATGATTATTTAGTGCTTTAAAAACGTGAAAATCGTAAGTTGATCGATTCACCTGCCCATTTTCTCCCATAGACTTACTGTGTGTACACCTACGCTATTTAAACTCGCCCCAAGTTTTAATTGTTTATTTCATGCATAACTTGCCATTGGCGCTGTAACTTTCCAAACTTTTGTATTCCTAGGGTGTTTATTTGTCCATATTGAACACCATATAGTTTTCAGATATAAAAATGTGACAATTTTTTTTAAATTGAAGCTCCACAATGTTCGCCTATCACTTTAAAAGCTGTCTGTCCATATTATAATTACTTGTTTGTTTCCATGTAATTGACATGAATACTCACGAGATCTTCCAAAGAGGATATCGAAGAATGTGTGAGATTGCAGCATTGTCAAGTAAACGTTATCCAAGGATCTAGCAAATCAAGGCAAAAGTAAAGAACAAATTAAACAAACAGATTGTTTGACTAAAAATAACCCGGATACCAATAGTCCTATGCGCCAGTGTTAACACAGGTTCCATAATCCCCCCTCTCCATTTGACTCAAATCAGACGAAATGGCAATAATTACTCTAAAATTGTTTCACGTCATGTAAATCAGCGATCATCGTAGTAAGGACCTCTGTGTTCTACTTTGTTTGGTACACGGTAAAGTAACTTGTAATGCTTTAGAAGAAACGCAATAAATACCTGCTTATCTTGACGTAAGTGCAATGTTACCCTTCTATAGATTAAATCCACATAACGAAAAGCGATTACTGAGCAGTACATGCATTTTACACGAGTGGTCAGTTTACGGAGGTAAAAAACTAATAATCATACTCTTTCAATGAAATATCTCTAACAAAAAAGATATCAAGTCCCATTCCCTGTTGGGCCTCCAATATTCTATCACATCATAAGATCGTAGCATGTCATAACGCTGCAATCTGTTTCATAACACACAAACATAAGACATAACCTTGTCAGTCATAAGGACCTCTTCATACAAGGGCCTGTGGTTCATATGGACCGCTATAGTCTAAGCGATCGGTGCGAAAATTGCTCAGATGATGATAAAAGCATGAAAATTTGCACACACATATGTTAAGGCCCTAAACCGCAAATTGCACCTAAACCGCAAATCGCCGCCTAAGCGTGTAGAATATTAACAAGGACCGTGCGCACGCGTATGAGGCATAAACACAGAGGGCGGCAAACATAAATCGCAAAGGTATAGAGGTTGAAGAGTGAGGGAATTAGAATTAGGGTGCTGATTTCATTTTTATGGGACATGTTGTTGTTGATATACGTATTTGTTTATTTATTTTTTTTATTTATTCAAATATTTTACCAGGGTGCTCATTCAACATAAAGTTGGTCTCCCAAAGGACCCTATTATTATTATTGTTCTTCTTGTTTGTTGGTTTGGGACTTTTGGTTATGGCGGGAGTTGGGCAACTTGGGCTGTAGGACATAGTGCTGTTTTTTTTTTTTTTTTGGTATCCCTATAAATTCTCCTCTAGCATAATCTAACGCCTTTAGAACGCCTTTAGGTTTAAGCAAAGGAAAAGGAAAATGGAAGAAATGAAAGGGGGAAATAAAAAAAGAATCGCTATAAACATTTTTTAAAAAATATTTCTTTCAATTTATTTTAAACTTGAATGCAAACTGTTACCAGGGTAGTTGTGAAGCAATGTACTCATATTATTACAGTTATAGTCTGCAGTACGAAGTAGTTGTAGTAGTAGTAGGAGTAGTAGTAGGAGGAGTAGCAGTAGTAGAAGTAGGAGTAGGAGTAGGAGTAGTAGTAGTAGTAGTAGTAGGAGTAGTAGTAGTAGTAGTAGCAGTAGTAGTACAAGTATTAGACGTATGCAATAGTAATGTTGCGATATTTTCATCGGCGAGTTGCCCACTTACTCCTATATCGGGAATGCTAAAAATAGCTCGCTTTATGCTCCATTGTATTAGTACATAACTACATGTATTACTAATTGTTATTATTATAATTATGATTATAAAATAATTATAATTATAATTAAAAATATCATGATTATAATTGTAGTTACAATTCATAAATTATAATTAATATGAAACTTATACTTATTATCATTATAATAATGATTACTATAATCATAATTATCATTATTATTGTCATTATTATTATTATTATTATTATTATTATTATTATTATTGTTGTTGTTGTTGTTGCTGTTGTTGTTGTTGTTGTCGTCGTCGTTGTTGTTTATTTTTATTATTATATCATTGTTATTCGGGTTGTTATCCCGGGTTAATATAATTAATTAAAAAATATTTCGAATGACAAAATACTAGGCCTACTACTAATAATGAAATAAATCAATGGTTAGTATATTATTAATAAAAAAAAACACGGAAATTAACGGGAAAAATTCTCAGAAAATTGCCCATGATGAGGTCCAGACCCATAGCTAGATACGCAAGTTTGCCGTACATTGCCCTCACAAAAGTTTTTACTCATTATGCTACGGGACACAGACTGGTCAAGGTGTATGTTTGTCCGGGGTGTGTGTATTACGCTAGTGAAATAAAAAGACTAAAAGACAGGGCGGAATTTCCGTGAGTCCGTATGAATATTATACAATTTTGAATCATATCAAAAGTTTTGTTGATTTTCATACATTACAAAAGCGTGTTTTCGGATTAAAACGTTTTTGTTCTTACGATAAACCCGCGCTAACTTAGCCCGTGTTAGCGGCGCGTCTTCCACTATGCGCCCGCAACTCTCCCGTACAACGTGCGCTGTCTACACCCTGTTTTCCTGCGGCAATTTCCCTCGCGAGACTCGCGCGAGTGTAACGTAAAATCTCGTTTCTGAGAAAACCAAGCTAAAGTTCCTCACAAGTGAGACTAAATAACAAAGAATATGACCAAATACACATTTATTGCTGTGAAGGCGATCTCTTAATCAATGTTTTGATATGAAATTAAAGGGACTGAATCGTGGCCATCGACCGGCCTGATGAGAACAAAACTCAGGGCCGTCCCCCTGTTCGCTAGCTCCGTTTCGAGTTACATACTGTATACGCGGTGGAGTGTTTATTTTGTTGCAATACTCAGCGGAACGCGATGGACGCGCACGCTAATACGAAAGAGCCCGAATAATCAATTCGGCACGTTTCGGTAAATTTGGTAGGACCTCCACTAATTCGCTGCTTCTCATTGGTCGTACTGCAATACACGGTCTGCCAGTGCGCTGCTGCGTGCATCGAACCGGTTTCGCAAAACATCAACAGCCACGATTCGGCCCCTTTAATCAAAAATTCACTCAAAATTTGAACATTTGATGTTCGCCGAGGCTGTTTTGATCATTGATGGAACGCGTGACGTCACCAGTCGGTGTTAACACCACGGATTACGCGCCCGCTAAACCGAGCTCGTGATTTCGGTGCTCGGATTAGGTGGTGTTAGGAACACTCAACACCAACACCAACACCAACACCACTTCTGAAATCACCCAGCGCATTGCTATTGAGTATTAGAACAAGACGAAACTTTTTTTCTGCAGGCTTAGGCGGCGATTTGCGGTTTAGGTGCAATTTGCCGTTTAGGGCCTTGACACATGTATGTCACATCATTCTAAACATTTTAAGAGGTGGAGCCAATGCTGTATTTAGCATAGCAACGGTTGCTTAGTAACATATTTTCTTCGCTTGAATATCAAGATGGAATTATTCAAACTTCAAAAACAGAGAACCCTCTTGTTGTCACCGATGGTGTTAGTGTACTCTGTGTACCTGCACGAGACACATCCAGCATTACTCCCTGCAATCATTAAGAAGCATATTCCAAGACCATGTTGCTGATGCCTTCAGACAGGGCTTTCACAAGATCCTTGTTCGGAGAGTAGATGTAGTTGTGCTAGCAGTAGCGACTGTTCTGCAGCTAGTAAGGATAGACCTCTGGATTGCATTCGGAAGTGGCAAGAACTTTCATTACATCCCTGCTGATGAGATACAAGCCTCTCTTGGTCCACAAAAACCTGGTACTTCCATTCTTCCACGCTTTCAGGGGATGCAACACCGTGTCCTAGTTCGCCCAAGTTGGAAAGAAGACTGTATGGAAAGTTTGGGAGACACATCATGAACTCACCGGAGCCTTCTATGAGCTGCACATGTGCACCAGAAGAAATGCATCTGAAGAAATTGAGGCTTCCCTATACTTTACAATCCTCCTAATGACAGAACAGCAACATGTACCTGTATCAACGAAGTCAGAATGCTTCTATTCACATGAAAAAGGCGTCAGATGTCAGTCCTTCCTCCCACCAAGGCTGCATTACAGCAACATATTAGGAGGGCAGTATTGCAAGGTGGGCACTATTGGGGACGTACTATGCAATACCGCCAGTTGCAATCCCCTTAGACTGAGTGGGGATGGACTTCACCATAACATGGAGACCCCTGTGGACAAAATTACGGGAAGCAAGCGCATCTTGCCCAAAAAAAGCTGTTGGCTGAAATGTCAATGTAGGAGTAGGTGTAGAGACTGCAATTATTTACGAGTGCACTTAAAATGCACTGTTTTTTGCACTTGCACAGGAGATTGTGACAATGCCTGAAATTATGGTAAATGACTTAATGGAGAGAATATACATTGTTGAGACAATCCATCTGACTCAAAACTGCCGGTTGCCTTCAGCTTTTCACAAAAGCATTGCATAGCAATATTGTTTTAATTTAATGACGTATGGTGTAAATAACCATAGCCTTCACTGGTTCCAGAAAATAGATTTAATATTGATAAGAAAAGGGTTTGAGTTAAATGAATCCCATGTGCAGTAATTGTTTTCGATATGAACACAGCTTGTTGCTGTAGTTAATAGGTAACTAAGTAATTAAATATGTTATTATTTGTCAATCATTTATGACAATCTGTACGAATCATAACATACCCAAATATTTTATCTTCTGAAAGTTTTTATGCAGAGTTAGGTTGAAACATTTACAAATAGCATCATTTAAGATATAAATAGACAGTTGGTAGGGCTTATCTGTTGCCTAGCTATAAACAAATACAGCCTTTTTTTCTGCTGACAATTAAAATGGTTTAAAACATGGTTTTAGATAGTTTTCATGCTACAAAACATCTAACATCATCTTTCCAAATGGATTAGATATGCTTAAATGGGTCGTTGCTATAGTCAATACGTTTCTTAGCAACCGTTGCTAAGAAACATGCCATATCCATTGGCTCCACCTTTGAAAATAATTAGTACAGGCTCAGGTAAAATAGTGCCAAATTTCATGCTTTTGTCATTAACTGAACAATTTTAGCCATATTTTGCACCGATCGCCTAGATTACTATGCATAGCGTGTAATTTCATATAACTGAAGGGTTGCTATTCATAGAGCGAAAAGAGGGTCACTATTACAAATCCCATAAAAATTATTATTAATAGGGATTGCTATTCTTAATGTTAGAAGAGGGTCGCTATTCATAATCGAAGAAAAATGTCATTACTGAAGAGGATCGCTATTCATAACAAGTCATAAGGGTCGCTATTCGTAATACCAAATCGGGGTTGTTAATTATTTGGGTCGCTAATTATAATCCAAGAAGGTCGCTATTAAAAAAACAAACAGAGAACACGGTCGCTATTAATAAATGTAAATATCTATAAGGGTCGCTATTCATAATTGAAAAAAATAGGCTCTATGAATACTGACCTTTGTGAAAAGCGACCCTCTTCTAATATGAATAGCGACCCTCTTCTTCCTATGACTCACGCCCCATATGAATATTGACCTTTATGAGTAGCGACCCCCTTTTGTACTATGAATAGGGACCGTTATGATTAACGATCCCGATTTGATATTATGAATAGCGATCTTTTTTTGCGTATTATGAATAGCAACCGGTATGTCTTATTTTGAATAGCGGTCCTGATGACTTTTTTTTTATGAAAAGCGGTTGTTATGACTAACGAGCGGACTCCTGCTTTGATATACTTTAGCGGTGTTTGGGGGTAAATAATGACCCCCAAACAGTTCGCAAATGGCGTGTGACCACGCCGAGTAATTTTATTACGATAACGCTATCTCGATACCTGCTGCAAAAACTCATCAGATGAAAAGAAGCTAGTAAGGTTTGGAGCAGACTCCCAGACAATGTTGGTGGAATAATTTCTCGTACTGGGTTCAATTCTTTCAAGAGGTTTGTACACAGGTATTTTTTTTATTTTTTTGAAAAACGACATTTCATAAATCGAGCATCATATTACCCCTTTGATAGTGATCGTTTAGTCGAGTTGCTATAAACCATATTTTGATTGGTCTTTTGGGGTATTAGTCGGCTGTTGTTCATATTTTGCATCTTATATCCATTTAAAAAAAAATGACGTGATGGCAGAGCGATGACGTAACATAATAATGTTGCAAGCCCTCAAGTGACCGGCAAAGTGTATATTGCACTACATGGTAGGTACGGTTATGAATGCAGCACCCGAATGTACGCACATTTGCGTGGCCTTGGCACTTCATTGTAAGGATCATGTACACGTGAGCGAAGCACAATAAAGCCAAGTAGAAGGATGAGAAGAAGTTCTTATTTTTGGAATGAAACTACTCTACGATTAACTAAACTGTTCAAGGGTTATGTTATCTGAATTTCATGGTCAAATATGTATTATTTTTTTTAAGAATCACCATCAGTACCCATTATTACAAGGGAATTCGTTTTGTAGGTTCAGAAATTGATTGACCTTAATCTTATGCTTAAATGTATTGCTTGCACCAAGGTAGGTCTGGTGATACAGTATTATTCATCATTAATTTCGTTTTAAAACTCACAAGCTCTTCTCCAAATTCATATGGACAAAGGACTTCGTTTCCAATGACTTCAAGGGATTGGATCCCAGGTCAAGGTACCTGTAAAAGATGAGATGTTATAAAATAGCTTTATTTCAAGCATAGTAATTGGTCAAAACGCGTCACGTGGCATTCAATTTTTTTCGCGCACTACAAGGGAGTGCAGACGGGGTGCTAAAAAGTGATATTGCACGCTCGTGATATCTCATCGCTACGTCGCGAGGAAGCCGCCGGACGGGAACACATAATTTTTTTCGTGGTCAGATTATTTAGTGACTAGATTTTGACGTACTATCAGTATACCACTCAGGTTTACAACAAAATGTGAAATCCCATGGACATAGTGAGAAAATTGTGTTTGTCATTTTCGAGAACTAGAACTGTAGATCTAGTGTGCCGTTTGTTTTTATTGTTGGTTCATCAAAACTCTATGTGTCGCTATTTTACAAAACAAATTACGCACTTGACCCTGTTGTGCATCAATGTAAATGCAGTGCACACTTGCTGTCTTTGTATGGTGCACACTACGCTCTCGCCTAGCGGCTCGTGCGCTGAGGCGGCACCGATGTAAAGACACCTCGCGTGCACTCCATTTACACGAACAAACGCTGGACCGTGCGTTATTTGTATATACTGATGTTTTTTGCGTGTAAACAAAGGAATCGATCGGACGGGGGGGGGGGGGTAGTGGAGGGGAGAGAGGAGGAGGGGAGGGAGGAAGGGGGGGGGGGTAGGGAGCGAAAATATATTAAGGAGGTGCAAACATATTGTTGATGATGATGACTGAATGGTTTAATGTATTTCCCTTGCTTTCATGCAAATACAAGATAAGAAGTTATATTGGATGTATGAAAAGCATACAAAGATATTGACTTTTTGACCAAAATATGAAATATCTCTTTACAGACGGAGCTCAACATCCGGAATTCATCATGCATACTATTTCCTAAAAAAAGATTATTCTGTTACTAAATAAACCAACCAATCCGTCAATAAGTAAATGAACTGATTCATAAATCAACCAAAATAAAAGTTGATTGATCAAGCAATAAAACCAAAAAATCTACTGATAGAATAATTCACAACTTCATAGCTCCATCAGTCCCACACTCACTCTCACTCCCTGAATCCGTCAATTCAACGAATGAATGAATTAATCAGTCAGTCAATCAATGTATCAATCAATCAATCAATCAATCAATCAATCAATCGATCAATCAATCAATCAATCAATCAATCAATCAATCAATCCGTCGGCGTTCATCCGAACCGTCGTATCAGTCAATTTTGGTCAAAATATCGATTTTGAATTTTTTGCAGAAAATGAAAGTACAAGTCCTGCTCTATATATGGTTAAATTTCTAGGCAGCAATTTATTTTATTTTCTGAGATATGTGGGGATTTTAAAGGCGATGCCATACAAATTTTTGATAAAATTCGAAAATCCCATTGCAAACGTGTACCTTAGCACAGCAAACAACAACTGCGCGCACTTAATATGCAAATTCGCGGTCAGCAACCTGTCGTATCTGCGCTGCATTGACTTTGCACGTGAAAGAGAGATACGACGGTTTGCTGATCGCGCGTATTGAAAATGCGGTCAGCGTTGTTGTATTCCCTATGGCGTTTTAGTACAGGGAAAATCTAAACCACTCAAACCGAAATTACAAGAATGTAGATCTTTTGCGATATTTTCTCTGATTCTTGGTTCTGTGTAAAAATAAAGATGTCAATGTTAAGCGATTTCATGGTCTTTCCTACCATGTATATTTCTTGCAATGAACATCTTGTAAGGCTTGGAACGAAAAGTGACAATTATAGCCAACTTTGTAGTCGATTTTCTCTGAAATGGGTTTCGCACTGTCGTATCGCGATACGACGGTTTGGATGACCGCCGAAGAATCAATCAATGAATGGATGAAGCAATTAATTTTGTCAATAAATCACTCAATTCTTCAATAATCAATCCTTTACTCTCTCACTCACTCATTCACTCACTCACTCACTCACTCACTCACTCAATAAATCAATCAATTAATTAATTAATCAATCAATCAATATTTAAACCCTCTGTTGATGACATCGAGCTTACCTGCTAGTGACACTCTCAAATGCTTGTGATTCAATGACAGTGATATCATTCAATTGTAAATACCTGAAGGAAAATAGAAGGTACTTAAGTTATAAAATATATACTAAACATATGTTGTTTAATTGCATTCAAAGAACATACATACATATTCTGCCTGGTCTGTTCCGAGTTGTATTATGTGATCATGAAAGTGGTTAAGTATTAAGCCTTGATTCTTATTGTCTGTTGATTGCCATTGAATTGAATTCTAGTCTGTAAGGTTTGGGAATCCTACAAAATTGTCATGTCACATGTTTTCTTTTGTTCTATATCCATCGTACAGTAGTACTTCATTTGAAGTTGATAAGCAGGGTTGCCAGTTTGGCCCTTTTAAGGCCAAAAACAGCAAATTTGGCCTTTTTGACATGGATTGGCTTTGAAGAATTCAAAGTGCAGGCCAAACGGCTTTTTGGCCTTTTGGGGGTCTTTTTCGGGGACACATAAAAAACCCGCTATAAATCCATATTTTCCGGGGATTTCAGTCAAATATGTGCCACAAGGATCCAAAAGTAGCGGTGCGAATGTATTTCACGTGCAAAATATGGCTGCGCGGAAACCACGGCACTTCTGCGTCAAAAGTTTCAAAGGTGTTATAAATTGATTACAAGGTAATTTCTAATCATATCTAGGCGATGCTGCCCAAAATGCGTCAAATGCAAATTTGGTCTTTTTTCATTGAATTAGGCATGTAATTTGGCCTGAGAATTGGAAAACCTGGCAACCCTGTTGATAAGAAATATTCCCTTTTTTTTCTCAATGACTCAACAGCACGACCAATGGAAAGGACTGTTTCCCACTGCCTCCAGATTTTCGAGGATGCTTCTTTTTCTACAGGGATCTAATCATAAGGGCATGTTCTGGTCAGATAAGGCTTCTAGAAAATTGAAAGATACATCGTCCTTTCAATTGTTAAATAAAATAAAACTTACTACTTGCCTGATTTTTAGCATTACATCAATAACATGTTCATAATCTTTAATTTGTTTATATGTACACTTACTACACTTTTATATATCATCTCTATATCTATCATTTACATAAATATTTCCATATCAGCATCGACAGACACATGTACGAATAAAGTTTCACTTACAAGTATTCGTTGTCCAGATTCCAAAATGTTCGAGTTCTCACGCTTGTTATACGGTTACCACTCAAATATCTTGACAGACAGTGAAAAATAAAGAAATATTGAATGCAAAATAAATGGGAACAATAATGAATGAATGAATGAAACAGTAAATAAAAAAACATAGATAAATGAAGTAAATAAAACAATCATTCCATTAGTGCAGTTGAGAATTTTGTTTGATTAATTGAATAAACCGATTAAATATTTTATCTTACTATATTTGTGACACGGCTATCTCTGTGATTGATTACATAAGTTACAGTTGGATGTTGGAAAGACATGTTGAAACTACATCATAAAAAACCCTATACAAAACTAGAAGGGTTCTTCATACTATCGAGAACTCCTAAGGTTGTAAAAAAAAAGAACCCTGAAGGGTTCCTCGTAGAACCAAAGATGGTTCGAAAGTACCATTTAGAAACCTTTTCTGCTTCTTTGAAGAACCTTAAAAGGTTCCAAATACGGGACAAGGAGAGGTTATAATCAGCACCTTCTTTTCTAAGAGTGAATTGGAATTAAACAGACTGTCGTTTCTCTTTGGGGCCGCTTTTTTTAAAAAAAATAGACGGCATTACACCACCCGGACCTGTCGACCAAGGTTGATTAAAACTCGCTTGAGACTAAGTACGAGTTAACTCGTGTTGGGGTCTATGGTAAATGCGTATTTTAGTGAAATCAAATCGTCTCCAACGGGGTTAATACACACGGCAGCTATACTCCAAACACAATAAAAAAAATAACAAAACTACACGCGTAACAATATGCGAAGTAAAGAACTTTTACAATTTTTTTTTAAAGTATAAGGTCAAATACTCACATGCGGGTTACGGATTTATTGTGGAAATTACCGCCCATAGGGATGGTAGTTAGCTCATTGTTTTGAAGATAAATATAGTTAGTACTGCTTATATGCTGAAATGTGCCATCCTCGATGTACCCGATGTTATTGTTGTCAAGAAAGATACCACCGCTGAGCGGACAATCCTCAAAATGGGTTTTAAAAATATGGCTTATGGCGTTGCCGGATAGATATCTATCCAAATGAAATACGAAAATGCAATATATTACAATATAATATAATATAATATAATATCACATGATATCATAATGATATAATGTAATATAAAATATATAATATAATATAATATAATATAATATAATATAATATAACATAACATAATACAATACAATACAATCTAACCTAATCTAATCTGATGTAATCTAATCTAATATATTATATTATATTATATTACAATATAATATAATATAATATAATATAATATAATATAATATAACATAATATAATATAAAATAATATAATATAATATATGTGACCCCTAACCACGATACCCTTATAAAGTCTCACAATCCAAAGGTAAGGTAAGTACTAAAAATCGTAATAATTATGAAAGTGAAGTGTCCTTAAAGATCACGTTTTATGATCTTCACATGTTACATGTGAAGATCATAAAACTTTTAGTTTGATTATCTTATAATTTTCACCGAAGTATTTTTTCTCTATCGATGTTTCATAAGATGTGCGAATACCAGGGTATCGCGGTGACAGGTCACATATATTACAATATAGCATAATTTAATATAATGATATAAAATAACATTAAATAATATATATTGACATATTGAAATATGATATGTCGATTTGTATCCATCAGATAGGAATACAACTTTTGAAATATCTTGTACACATTTATTTACAAACGTTGTTGTACCGTTTCCTGTTGTGTGTGAACGTAATTATTTCGTTTAATTTTGCAAAAGAATGTTGTATTTTTTATTATTAATTTCCCCTTTTTCCCATTTGGCACAAGTCATTTTTCACACTCTGTACTAAAAAAAAACCGCCGAAGCTGGCCCGAGTGAGAAAAGAAATTTGTGGCACGTGATAGAATAGAATATTGGGCATCTACAAGCATAGGAAAATCTTTGAAATATTTTGAAATTGTTACATATTTGTCAAAGTCTGCTAGCAAATTTTTATACGCCCAGATATACGGAATCACCCCCTCCCGTTCTGACGTCCTATTAATCAAGAATAATGTATACTCATTTCTTTAATAATCCACCCCCTTCGTTATTTGTCATCAAGCGCCTATCATTCATTAAAACAGCCAATACAAAGTCAATTTGGGTAAGACACTTTTTCTGCATTACCTCTCTCCACCCGGGGGTATAAATGGGTACCTGTTAGGGTGAGAATGGCTTAGTTTGTTTGGTTTTACACGCCTCATTGGCAGCTCAGCTATGAATACTCCCCAGGGAGTGGAAATGGTGCACATCTTTGAGCAGGTTAGAACTGTATCCCAGTGACCATGGATGGTAAATGATACTGTATTCTTCTTCTTCTTCTTCTTCTTCTTCTTCTTCTTCTTCTTCTTCTTCTTCTTCTTGTTATTTATTTTATTATTATATATATTTATAATTATTATTATTGTTATTATTATTGTTGTTGTTGTTTTTATATTTGGAATGACGTCATAACTGAACTTACAAGTTGTTTAAACTCGTACATCCATGGAAAGCTGTTTCCGGTAATTTATCGATGTTATTCGAAGAGAGATGAAGTGTCCACAAGTGGGTTAAATTGGTAAACATGTTCTCATGTAGAAAGTGAAACTCATTTCCTTGCAGATACCTACAGATAACAAATGAAAAAAAAAACAGCCACGCAGTCATCTTGAAACGAAATACATGTATATGCATGGTATAACATGTAACGTGGACTGGGGTTCTGGCCAAGGATGAACAATCTGTCGCAGTTCCCTTTTCCTCAGTGATTTCTTAGTGAATTTTTAACAATTAATTTGTATTTTAATAATTATTTGAAATGATTTTGAAGATTAGAAGGAAATTACTGTTTAAATACGTAGGACTGGATTTTTCGTCTTTGGCCCTGGTGGTGTAATTTTCACAGTAAGCATTGCTCCACACATGCATTTCTATTTCACCATGATTAATTTACACATTTAAGATTCAGTACAGAACTACAGAAGACATTTTCTGATCTTTCATTTGCTACGTTCTCCACAAAGTTGTAATTTTCACAAAGACTCTCTCTAAAAAATAATGAGTGAAAATATTCACTCTTTGAGGAGTGAATTTCAAGAAAGAGTGAATTTATGGTGAATTTAGAGTAAATTTGGAGTGAAAATGTGTGTTATTCACTAATCTTGGATCACTCCGAAATAAGAGAAAATAATCATTTACACTCCAAATTCACTCTAAATTCCCCCCCTTTTTTTAAATTCACTCCTCAGAGAGTGAATATTTTCACTCATTATTTTTTAGAGAGTACGTTTCCGAAAGGTGACAAGTCTACTTAAGTGACTTTAGAAATAAATGTAACACATTTATTTTATATCTTTGTCAAAGTAAAATACGTGATGTTATGTACTCGGTTGCGTAATTTGTTTTTCAATTTTTTTTATAGTCCAAAAAAATTGGTGAAGGATAAACTGACGTTGATAACTCATTTTGGTAAAAAATGGATTAATTGCCTTTTGAAAAGGAACTCTACAACCTTTTTGTTGAAATTTATAGATCCTGTAAGTACTCAATTATTTCTGAACTTGATTTTAATAATTTTATTTGTAATTTTATCATGCTTTCAAATATTCCGACTGGCATTTTGTGCATGCCTGTCCATGTGGTTGCAATGTCCGATTGACACGAAACTTTGTACGCTCATGGTCATAATTATGGAATACTTAAAAAACATTTAAGAAGTTGCAATTTTTCCGTGAACGGTAAGTCTGGGATTGATATTTGTTTGCCCCAGGTGAAACACTTATAATCTAAGTATTTCAGGAATTTTGAGCATTTTGTAGCGTCCGACTCGACACTAAAACCTGTGTTTATAAATGGTGGTGTTGTTGTTGTTGTTGAGTCACGTGGTTGTTATGCGCGTTATTAGACTTGTAACAGACATTATTCTGATGTTAATTTAGTGATAAATGACATTAGATCAAAATTTGTTAGTTTTCTGTGTTTTTTTTATTACTTTAATTTAATACTTTTTCATGATTTTTGGTGGATTTAAAAAATAATAAATATATAATTGCTATTTCGCTCAAATGTATTTTAGTTTTTACCTTAGTCATCTCATGAAATCGAAAATTGCTTCACATAATGTGATTTTGTGAAATAAACACTTATCTTTAAAATTTTGGAAGATATAGGAGAAAGAATTTAAGTACCAACAAAATATTCCATAATTATGAGCAGGAGTGTATGTACGCTGAATTTAGCGAAACGTATTTTATTTAGATTTTATGCATTTTGTTTCAATTTGCTAGAACCTTAGTTAAAGGGACTACAATGCCTTAAAATACAATAAAAAAAGGTAATTATAATGTAAATCAGATACGAAGAAACTACATTCATGAATTTCAATGTCCCCAGATTAAATACATGGTAAATCACTTACAATGTTTGGATGTTTTCAGGAAAAGACCCATCTACTATAGTGATGATGTTGTTATATGATAAGTCGAGGTAAGATAATGTCGTCAGATTTGAAAAGGCGCCCCGAAGAAGAAACGTCAGTCTATTATACGTCATAAAACTGATGAAATAGAGACACACAGAAAACAAAAAGACGAAATTATAAACATGTTATTTGGATAATGTGAGATTATATCACACATGTAGACGTTATTCCGTGAGGCTTAAGCTATATTAAAAGTAACTTCAGGATACTGCACCAATGGAAACGACGCATGGGAATTCCTAGAGCTATACTGACAACACCCCAATATGAAGCTTAATGATAAAGAAGTCTCACCTGTCTCATTCTTTTGAATTTTACCCACAATGCTTTGCGCACTATGACGATCGATGATCAAATTTGCATGTTCCGAATACAGTTGACAATAAGAAATGTGGATTATAACTCTTGTTTTTCAAACCACCTATCTGTATTCTTTGTCAGTGTCTTAACAGAAAAATATAAACATTTATACACAGCAAAAAAGTAACTACCCCCTTTTTCAAATACTATAACTTTTTAACGAAATGGGTTTTAGAAAAATAATTTGGTAGGAGTATTGCTATACCCATTGACTAAGTTATGTGTGAAAATGTGATTGATCCATCAAGCCATGCATGAGTGAGCATTCATTAAAGGCAAAAAGTCACTTTTCAAAAGTCACAGGAGTAATCTCTTATGCCAAAATAATGGTAAATAACGGTATTTTTGCTTTATTTATAAAGTGTGCTCACTCAACCTTGACATGGTCACAACCTCTTGTGTTCGTACAACATGTAAAGATACATTTTTCTGCAAAATATCGCATTTGAATTTTTTTCAATAAACTTCATGAATTTTGCAATTTCAAAATTGAGGAAGTATGGACATTTTTAAATTGAGCTCACTGAAGCGTAAAATATGCGAAAAGTGTCAGGGGAATTGTAAGTGGGTCAAACGATAGATGATCAACATAAATAGCACTTAATCATTCAACAGAAACAAAATTTGTCAACATCCTGCATCACAAATCCCCCAAAATGACCCTTGTGACTTTTGAAAAGTGACATTTTTGCCTTTAATATGTGCTCACTCATGCATGACTTGACGGATCAATCACATTTGTACACAGAAGTTAGTCAATTAATGCAGAAACATCCTTGCCAAATTAATATGGCCAAAAACTATTTCTTCAAAAAGTTATGGTATTTTGAAAAAGGGGGTAGTTACTTTTTTTGTTGTGTTTATATTCATCGCACTAAATGTTTTGTGATGAGTTCAGGCTGTCAACATCACACATGATTTCTGCGAATGGTATTAGATTCAAAGGTAACACAGTATCAATATTTTATTTTTTGTATTGTTTTTGAAAAAGCAGTATCAATTGTGCACAAGAAAACATCGTATCAAAAACAATATCGAAATCAAAGACATCACAAACATAAGAAGTATCTGAATTGATTGCACAGATATAATAGAGGCTTAAAGATTGTGTCAGGGATGTGCAAGTCCATTACCTCCCTTCATTTAGTTCATTATCAATACGAAACGGTAGTTTAGTACTTGTAAATGGTGTGTTGAAAGTTTGAGATCCATCCGTCATGAATTTGTTGTTTTATAAGAAAAACTAATAACGACATGTTACCAGAATGTTGTTCTTTCCGTGAGTTTAAATTTTGCCCAAATTGCGAATCGCGGTTATGTGTACCGTCGCAAGACCAGCGGAGCGCACTGATTGGTTAAACGGCTAACCTCCGCGAGACCTTCGGCTAACCGGACAATTTTGGAACGGCCCGTGCACGTTGACGTCACGGATTTTTTGAAAGACATCCGAGTCATTTGGAAAAGGATGATTTTTGACGTCAGATTTTCACCAAACTCAAATTTCACCCCAAGTCTCAAATGAGAGGTGTTTTACTTTATATTAATCGTCACATGGATAGTGATTCAGCTGAATTTCATTAGATTAGAATATTTTAAGAGTGGATAGAATGACACAATCTTTAATTCTGTAAGACCAGAAAATTGTCTTGGCAAACCATTCATTCATTAAATATTTGTACCGACCAATCGTGGTGATAAACTGGTGGTAATGCAACTGCCCGGAAAACAGTACGTGTAGCTGTAAATCCAATTGTATCATTATTTTTTTTCAGTCATTGAAATAAAACTGTTCGAACATTTGTTTAACTATTCAATGGGCGTAAAGTTCACACACAAATCCCTGATTTAGACATCAACCTTAATAAACACACTTTTAAGTATGGACATACAGCGTGTCCCAGGAAAAAATGTCCCTCTCGCAGACAAGAGAATAACTACCAAAATCTGGTTTTATAATCAATTAAATTTACATATGAAGAGAGCTCATTTTATTTTCTAACTTCTGTGAAAATTTCATTGGTCTCGCGTCATTGGTATTGAATACACAGTCCATTATGTAACAGCAGTACTTTTCAGTCCATTCCAAGTTTGCAGTGCTTCATCAATGCATCAACCTGCATGGTAATGAGGTGGAAGGATGTGCAGGAGAACAATAAAGGTTTACAATCTAGACATTGAAGGACAAACTTTAAATGGAACACATCCTATGAAAGCAAACATGACCAGTGGAACTAAATTTTGATTAGTTTTAATTTTAAAATGTGAACGAACTTGACTTTAGTTACTTAATAACAACAAGAAGACAGTCATTGACATGAAAGTGAAGCATGGAATAATGCATGATATGTCTGTAGTGTGCATTTCTTTTAGTAAACTTGGAATGGGCCGGAAACCACCGCTGTTACATAAGAGCCTGTGTATTCAAAACCAATGAAGCGCGACCTTTGAAATTTTCACAGGAACTACAAAATTATATGGGTATGTTAAGTATGTAAACGTTATTGAGTATAACACTTGATTTTGGTAATTATTCTGTTGTCTACGAGAGGGACATTTTTTCTGGGACACGCTGTATAACTTCTGATTCCTTTTGTTTTTAATAAACACTTTTTAAGGTTGATACCTACAGTGAAGTAAGAGAAGGAAGTCTTTCCTGGTAGCGTACAGCTTCTGGGACGTACTGGAAGAGGTTGGATCGCAGCTCACTATTAAGTAAAAAAAAGAGTATAAGTTTACTTTCAGGAAACATTTTGGAATACATAAGCAATACTGCATGTGATCACAATATCAATGAACGATTTATTTTAATGGTGACTGCACAAGGATCATCTGGAAATGGCTGAAGCAAACTTACGGCAGAATAATGTCTGGTGGGAAGCAACGTAAAGTATTGTAAAAGTAGGAGAATGGCAAAGCGTTTGGGTGATTGAGTTGGGACACGGGTTCTTTAATACCTGCCCGTGGGCTCCATGGTCAAAACCTTGTCAGCAAACTCAGCGCCTATGACTACCTTTCTTAATACATGGGAGTGACAAAAAATAGCATGCATGTATTACACAATTATTGTAATGAGTTATATGGCAATTAGATTGTTAGAATAGTGTTGAATAACATATTGGGGATTCTAATGAAATGTTACTTAAGCAAATATGCACAAATAACTTCTTCGTTGGACTATATTCGTGCGTAAAGATATTTTCATATAATTTATAAGAGAGGGTTAAAACGCAGGTTTAATTACAAATTTACAAGTACAAATTTGGGATTTCGACTTCCTTACAAATATAATTATCTTGCATACAAACCAAACGGTTTTAAAACTTACAGTTGTGAGAGAAATGGAAGACAGTCAAAGCTGTGTTCATCCAAATTCGTTTCGTCCAAGGCATTTCCCATTGCGATTAAGCGTATATTGTATAGTTCACATAAATCCCCTTCATTGACACCTACTATGGCGTTATCATGTAGGTAACTGCCAAGAAAAGAAAGAGTAGCAGCAGCAGTACGGTTATAAAACTGCTATAGTGAGAGTAGAATGTCGATGTTAAAGGTTAGTGACATGATTAGAAACACTTGAAAATGCCTCAAGAACCAAATGAGTCGAAATATATACCAACTGTACAGTGGATCTCCCAGCTGGTAGGATTTGTCTCAAATTTGCTTACTTAAGAAGAATC
>JZLH01S0272914.1:0-10000 GCA_001188425.1 Eucidaris tribuloides
TGTGTGTGTGTGTGTGTGTGTGTGTGTGTGTGTGTGTGTGTGTGTGTGTGTGTGTGTGTGTGTGTGTGTGTGTGTGTGTGTGTGTGTGTGTGTGTGTGTGTGTGTGTGTGTGTGTGTGTGTGTGTGTGTGTGTGTGTGTGTGTGTGTGTGTGTGTGTGTTTGCACATTATGATCAACCCCTCTGGCCTCTGGACAACAAATCATACCCCTCCAGGTGCAAGGACCTGTCTGTACGCCACTGAAATGTTTCTACATGACCTGAAGAAATCAGGGATTTTATCCATTAAAGCTGAAAAATATTTCATTACTCGTAAATGCAAATTGGAGTCAATCTACCACTCACATCACATTGTTTTGTGTGATATCTGCTTTGTTACTTTAAAAAATACTGATTCGTCCTAAACAGGGGAACAAGTCGTTTTGACTCTGTGATATTCTATATAAAGAAGTCACATCCGTGTTAGAATTTACTAATGAAAAGTGGGGACGCTACGTCCTCGTTTCCTGAAATAAATGGGTGTGTTTGCCCTCGGTTGTATACTTATTACTATAAAACGGTTATATTTCACACAACAGTGGATGTGATATATGTGGCAAAATGGGCAGATACAAAGAGCTTGACCTGACAATGTCGTGCACCCTATGTTTTAAACCACACTTCCGAGGAAGCTCCCTATATCCCTGCCAAATTTATTTGGGACATTTACTGGGCATTGCTCGACATGTTTCATGGGGTCTTTACTATCGAGGACGTCCTCGCTTGCCACGAAGACCACGGATTACACGTGCGTGTCCTTGGAAGTTGGCCTTTACAAACACACACATACACCTACACACACAATACACACACACACACACACACACACACACACACACACACACACACACACACACACACACACACACACAACACCACACACACACACACACACACACACCACACACACACACACACCACAACACACACACACACACACACACACACACAGCACACAACACAACACAACACACCACACGCACACAGACACAGAGGGTATTTTTCCAAAAGGGAGTAAATCCATATTTTATCGTGTTACTTTTTTAACCAAAATCTACACAATTTTAGTAGCTCTATATGATGACATAATTGAGAAGTTAACATTCCTCCGGCCAAAAGTGGTAAAGAATAAGAATAGAATTCATTTCCAAAAGGGTGTACATCCACTTTAATTTATTTTTTCCATCAAAATTTTACAAAAATAAGAATCTCACATCTTTAAGTATAGTTTTACATTTGCATTAACGGGTTCTTTGTTTGGTTAAGTTGGTTTCACTCGGAAACATTGCAATATGGGTGAATTTAAAAAAACAAAACAAAAAAAAACCTCATTTTCTCGGATTGATATTGGATATATACCCCATTTAGGAAGTAAGCTAGAGTATGTTTTCAAATGGGAGTACATCCATTTTTCATTAGATTAGATTTTTTTGCCACAGCTCTATAAGATGACGCAAATGAAAGGTTGAAAGCCCAATAAATGGTGGTAAAAGTGGCATATGCATATTAAGGCCGAACTTATTGATACCGTGTATCAATATTTTCCCGATGTTCGCAAGCAAATATTTTTCATTATCAATTTTCGTACAAGACTGTACATTCTCACGTTTGTGTATTCTCCACAAAACATTCTTTGTGTGGAAAATACCAACAACAAAAAGTAAATAAATAAATAAAAAAAATGAGAGGGTCTGGGATGGGGTCCCTTTCCACGGGGAGAAAATGTAGAATCTCACTTTCCCAAATGTAAATGTAAAGGCCCTTTTCAGCCAACAAATGCATATAACATAAGCATGGCTGCAAAAAGAACGTCATGCTAATGTGTTATGGTATGGGGATTGGAAGATATTGCACCTCCCGGGATGAGAAATATTAACATACAGACATTTAAGATAATTTTAGATGTAATATATTTTATATTTAATGTACAGTGTATTGTATCATTTGCAATTCGGCAATGCCGTGAAACGCAATCTTTTTAAATCAAACCAAATAAAAATAATAATAATAATAATAATAATAATAATAATAATAATAATAATAATAATAATAATAATAATAATAATAATAATAATAATAATAATAATAATAATAATAATAATAATAACAACAACAACAACAACAACAACAACAACAACAACAACAACAACAACAACAACAACTACAACAACAACAACAAACTATTTCCGAATCAGTTATTCCTGGAGATAATCGCTCGTCTTGCTAGGGCAAGAGAAGAACTGTTCATTGATACGGCCTACACTTTGTGAATTGCGGATTCAATTTTGCCCTTTCCTCTTCAGAAAGTAAAGCTGAACTTCTGTGAAGTCCATACTGAAAGTAATTCAGGGTGTTACTGACTCACTGATACCTACTTTTTACAGATACTTATTTAATTACTACTGAATTACCTCATTACTTTTTATTCATCATTGTAAATAGTTTATTCCAGGGTTGGGTTTCTTCCGGAAAAAACTAGTTTTTTCCGGGACGGCGGAAAAAATGGAAGAAACCCTTTTTTCCGGTTTTTACCAGAAAAAATGGAAAAAACTAGAAAAAACCTCCAAACAATATTTCCGGGCCCAATAAATAACAAAAATGCAGTAATTTTATGAGAATTAGTATACATGTACATTACAACAAATATAACTGGCAACAACTTATTTAACAGACAACAAGAAAAAAAAACTACTTGCCACAATCTAAATCCAAGAAATAAATATTTTGAAATACATGTAGGGCCCTTATGATATATCCTTCCAAACGATCTCTAATAAAGGGCACATACATGTAAGCAGTGTATACTAGTATGTACATGAGCTAGCATGGATCTTTTTCATGTAAAGTATTGCATGTCCTATACTACTCTATTTATTCATTGTTATATTATTCAGCATCATGGTATAATTATATTTTCCTAAAAGCAACTGACACATCTTTGGCATCCACTTTGCATGTGTTAACTACTTAGCTTGTTTTCATATTTAAGGCACAAGTTTAGATTTGGGGATTTTTTTTTATTTGAAAGGTTTATGCCCAAAGGTCATATCACACCAATAACAGATTCTGAATGTCTATAGTTTTCTTTTTATTACTTACCGGTAATGAAAAATATTGGGGGGGGGGAGGGGGAGACCCCGAGATTTTGGACTATATTTTACATTATAGCATCCAAAGGGTTAATAAGGTGTTAAGTTTATCTGAATTATACCTCATCAGAAAGAGCAGACTCTGATCTTTCCGATGAGGTATAATTCAGGTAACCTTATCACCATATTAACCCTTTGGATGCTAATAATATCTTGGGGTACACCCCCACCCCCGAGATTTATCAAAAAACTAACAGGCATTCAGAATCTGTTATTGTGTGATTATGACTTTGGGCAAAACCTTTCAAATAAAAAAAATTGCCCCAAACAACTGCTTATATTCACATCCCTTTGAGAGTGCCTTTACACAAAACCATATCAAAGCATTCTCTTAAAACTTTGAACAAAAAGGTGACCCAATTAATTCTGGCAACACTTACACCAGGGAAAATACACGGGGCTCGGGCATTTCGCCCCGAAAATGCAAAAGAGCCCCCGGTAAATTGCCATAGGCATTTTAGACAACAAGATTATCCTGGCACATGAAAAGTAACCCGAAAAGCAAATATTTTTTCCTGCCTACACAAGGCTAATTATTTGCAATTTTCTCCATGCTATAAACTAGCTGTATAATTACAGCCAATCAGTTGAGCTAGTTACGGTAGTTGCATGGAGAAGTAACCATGAATAGATGAGGGAATTAACAAACTAGGTTGAATTCATAACAAAACAGGGAGACAAAAAAAAAAAAAAAAAAAAAAAAAAAAGACTGTCCCGTTTATATAGTTAATGATAATTATAAGAATGACATCTTGAATAAATAACGAAAATAAACACTTTAGGAGTTTTTCCCGTTTCTTCCGAAAAAAGCGGAAAAAAACCTTTTTTTCCGGGACGTAAAAACCGGTAAAACGCGGAAAAACGCGCCGAGAACTGCAACCCGTTATTCTATTTTAAGCTACTTCTCCGTGAGTAAAAAAAAAACACGATCAGGACTGCCACTCAGAATTTAATTTTCCCACACCACGCGTTATTTTCCCGACGAATATGTTTTCCCTATAAAAACTCCACTTTTCCCTATATTCCCCTATAAATTACCTTAGAAATGCAAGAGATTTATTCCGATTGAGAATTTGACATTGTATCACATCGATACTCGGTATCGGCACGATACGGGTTTGTAATTATACAATTTACTTAGTGACAATTGAACAATGGTTAGACTGAAAAAATCCGTCCGTTCCGGAGCAGTTTTTAAACATTTTCTGACTATTTTCCTTAACAGTACCATGCAGACGATCTCAGCGAACATATCTCGGACCGATTAAAACCGATTTTCGTCTAGAACAATGTGATTCAATGATATATGAGTTCCGTACAAAATATTGAGGATTTAAAACTTTGAAAAATGTCCCTTCGCGCGTTGGCTAAACAATTCCCTACATAATTCCCCTATACTACGGTGGCAACTCGCCTGTAGCCCCATTTTTTTATTTTTTATATTTTTTTCTTTGTGTTCCATAATACAGCGAAGCGCGCACGGCCGGAAAATGAACAGCAGAAATGAACGTAACGCCGTCTGTGTACGTAACTGAGATCTTTGTTGTTATTGGACCACACTAAAAAGAACTTCAGTACGTGATTTGATTATTGCTTCTAACAAATTCAAAACCAGAAAAAATGGAGCGAGGTAAGTTACAACATGTGTCTCATGTATGCTTGTCAGTTGTCACCGTCCGTATTATGTGTTGTTGTTTGGTTTATAGTTGGGGGCGCTCAGCAAATATGACTATTTTCCGCCAAATCACATTATAATTTATCCTATATAATATGATTGATCCGTCAAAAGACAGGACAAACATAGACATCTAATATATATTTTAATTCAATAACGTGGTCTTGTATTTTGACAATATTAACTTTTTGATTATATCTCACAATACAGCGCATGTCCTCTGCGCCCTCTGATCCAGTTCGATCTTCAAGCCACGAGAGGCGCTACCTGTGCTTGTGGACACGGATAATAATTTGAAGTCCCGACAAAAATATATATATAAATAGAAAAGTCTCAATACTTACAAAATCAAGCGGTAATTGCTTTTGTAAAATAAAATAAAACGAAACGAACATTGTGGGCTGTGTTATTGCTGAGTACCAATAGTGTGTACAGCTAATGACATTTTGTGCTTAGGGCGTGAATAATTACATTATATTAGTATGGATGGTTATTATATCGCAGTGCGGATTCGTACAGAATACTATTAGTATTTTATTGATAGGCAGAGGCTTATGGGAACAGAATCAAATCTTTTGTTCTGAGAACGAAATAAATGCCCTCTGGAATTTCCGTTCTTAGCTCAGAGTTTGCCAGATGTTCTTTTCTGATTCTGAATCCGTTTGCTGCCAGGAGCATTGCCTCCGCTCTATCAGAAATTGGTTGCATGGTCTACCAGAATAATGTTGGTCTTTTCAAACACCGACAGCTGTCACATAAACCTGTTTGGTGCTTGCCTAATCTGGCAGCATAGGTTTAGATAGCGACTACAGGATGACCCATCACTTATCTATGGATGATTATCATGAGTATCTATTGTGAGTTATACAGTTAAAGCTGGTACTGAACTGTACGTTGCACCAATCTTAGAGGAGAGTTGCTTTTCCCATCCTATCCTGCCATATTTCCTGTAATTAGCAGATTGATTTAGGCTTATTCTTTGTATTGGCACTGTTTTGAACTTCCAGTCTTATTGCTAAGACAGATTGGCAGACTGGCTCTGCATTCGTTTCAGTATACTGCTTATATGGGATGTATCCATTGCAAGGTGTACAAATTTACCTTGATAATTCAACCGGGTGTGTAATGATAATATTTCTGCTAACAAAATTCATCTTCTTGGTTGAGAATTTCAATGGCTTTGCAGTGAGCTGAAGAAGTCTGTAAATATTAACCACTCCACGCCCACACGTGTGATGAATTGTTCAATCCATGTTATAGCTAGCAAAATGCCGGCAATTCTGCTGGCCGAAAGCTAGACGTCATTCGTTTCCCAAACGTCAGATGTTGTGTAACTTGAACTGAGAACGAGAAAGAGCAGCAGAATTACCCTTAGTGCGCATTTGATCTGTCGTGAACAAGTAGTTCACGACTCCATTCGTGGGATTAGTCAATGTTTCCTTTGCATACAAAAAAGGACGGGGGGTATGGTCGTTTTTTTTACAGTTATCGGGTTAATTCAGTAGAACGTAGACTTCAGCCCAGAATGACTTGCGGGGTTGTAATTTTTCCAATGTTGTTAAGAAGGTGTACTGAGCATTCGCCATTCTATATCGGAGGTTTTCTGAAGTTCCGGTAGATTCGTACTGCCACCAATTTGATCAATTGGCGTACAGGGTGATTTGAAGGCCTTTCCATAAGATAGTCTGTATCTTGTCTTGAATAATTTACTGGCCTGGAGTCAAAGGGTTTCTCCAATCTCTATTGCAATGATTGAAGAGAGGTGAAAGAGAGAGCCAGCACAAATACGTAAAAGCCTGTATATTTGAGGAATTCAGATTTGCTTTTACCTCTCTGCCGCAGAATCATTAGGCAATGCCAACCGTAGTCAATAATTGACCGCGATGATGCTCTATAACACTGTTCCAGGTTTTCGGTCGTTCTACCGTGGCGCCCCCAGCTAGCTTTTCAGTATATATTTATTTTGCCTTTACACTCGACTAATAATATTCTCGATATGGCTGTTCCATGTTAGTTTTTATCAAATAAGCTCCTAAAAATCCTATGCCTTCGTCGATAATGCAGATCTTGACCATTTATCTGATAGGAAATTGCAGATCGCTATTTGAAAACATGACCGGTATTTTTTTCTCGAAAGTCTCAAACCCCAGTATTGAACCCTTATCTAGTGGTCAAATAGATTTTTGTACCTTTTTCTATATACTTAATGTTCTTTGCCAGATTTCCATATGCCAATCATCTGCTACCCAATGATATATTTACAAATGATCGGTAGGTATATCAGCCAGCCATTATTTGATATGATCGGAGCTGATATGCTTCCTTGGGAAGCCCATTGAAGAATGATTTGTCTGGATAGTGTATTACTACACTACTTGAAAAGTCCGATTTGTAAGAAGTGATAAATTTTATATCTTCCTCCAAACCAATTTTGAGAGTTATGAATGAGTCTTTTATCCAACAGCGAATCAAACGCCTTTTCTTATTCAAGGAAAACTGTTAACGTATTGTTTATGCTCAGAGTTTTTGAATCTCGTTTTCTAGGCTAACTAATATTACGGGATGAGGTCTGGCGAGCCTTTGAATACCAGTGTTGGGGCTTAGGGGAGTCTGTTGTGTTTATCCACTACACATGAATCTTGGGGCCTACCATGCCGCTTCATTACTTTAAATGAAACATCAGGTGCAATAGCGTATGACGACATTGAATTTAGATCTTTATTTGCGTTTCAATCAAGAGATGATGATTAATGTTTGCAGCTGAGCGTATATTACCCTGAGCGTCCATATATTGTTTATTAGAGTTTAGCCCAAACGTAATCATAGGGGGCGTAGATTACTATAAACCTCGTGAGTTATTCCGTCCTGACCTGGTGTGAAGTTTTCGGTGTTTGCCGTGCGCTTTTCAATTCCCCATGGTAATACTTCATTAAATAACGACGATGCACCTATAGATTCTGTTAGATTTTCGGTTATCTAATTCAACTTGTTTTTATGGTTTGTACGTCACAGTCATTTACTGGGTGTTTGCCCCTATGTTATGTAATCAGCAAACAAGTTGCTTTCTCTTGATTTGAGATAATTTCTTTCATGACCTGCCTGACCTGGTGGTATAAAGTTTTCTGTTGTTGATCGTGCGCGTTTTCAATTCTGCCCATGGTAAATACTCGATTACATAACGACTGCACCTATAGATTTCCTTACATTTTCCGTTTCTAATTCAACTTATGTTTATGAGTTTTGGTACCCATCATTGACTTGGGTGTTTGCCCCTATGTTGGTATAGTCAACAGCAAAACATATTTGCTTTACTTGATTTGAAGATAATTTCTTATTGTCTACGATCAACGTTGGGGATTACTTTTTGGTGGTGAGGAAGTATGTTTTAGTCGTATTGTTGGTGATGTGTGTCCATAATGTATCGAAAGTAGGTGTAATCGCTGTTTAGTTTTGCCACAATATGACTATCCAATAATGCCTGTTTTGGGTCGGATTATCTTGTTTGTGTACCCTTGCCTTTTTAACGTTTAAAAGTCAGTCAGATATTCCCTGTCATACATTATGCAAGTCATTTCTCGCGCGATTGCGTGCACGTCATGTTGGTGCATCTGAATTCCACCCAATGGACTGGGTTCGGTGATGTCTTCTTAACAGTAGGGATTCTAATCCACTGATTACTTTCGTTAAGAATGTTAATAAATGTATCATATTTATCTCCCGGAATATGCCATTTTGGTCCATATCATTGAAGTGCAGGATACATAAATGCGAAAAGTGGTTTCCAATTGGTTTGTTGTATGACCAGTAAGTCTGCTCAGTATCATGAGTGCTTGTTTGCTTTGTATATGTTTAGTGAATAGAGTATAGGGAAGGGTGTTGATCGCTTCCCAGACTTTCTGTCATCTGCACTCAACATTTTGATGCACATTTTGGGAAGCAAATATAGGTCAAGATGAGACACTTTACCAGAATGATAATTCAATTTGGTACCCAACATCGTTCAGGAGTACGAATTATGTTCATAAGGAAGTTTCTATATTCTGCCGTACGTTCGTTTTCTCACTTCCCACAATGAGTTGTGGCTATTAAATCTCCTAATATTAAACATGGTTTTTCTTTTCTTCTAACCAGAATACAAGAAACATTAATGTTTTTCGTCTAATAGTTTGACATGATTATAGTAGTTGACTACAGTCACCGCATGAGGAGTTAAGTTCTCAATTTTATTTGTTGGCTTTCACAGATTCATTGGACGGTGGGGACGAGTCATCTGCTAAGACTCCCGTAACATAAAAGAACACCCACACCGAATTCCATATTGTTCGGTTACGTGATAACATACATAATTGGAATATGTTAGATTGTGTGGGCTTGAACCAGTTTCTTAGTATACAAATTAGATTGCGAATGGTGTTTGGGCGTGAGTGTAGTAAACCATAATTCATGAACGATGACCATTTAACTTGCGGGTTGCACTGCTAAAATGATAAAAACCCCATAATAATTATAATTTTATACTGCAGTGAACCAATCCATTGATGGTATTCAGGATTTAACTGTTTAATTCTGAGAATCTTTCGCTGCTTGACAATGTTCTGGTTAGCTCCTCGCCAGATTGCCTTGTTGACTCAGTGAGGATTATTTTGATCAATGGAAAGCAATTAATTGCCTCATTCGTTACTGATAGCAACGAAATATTGATGATTTGACTTCGGGTTGTTAGGAGGGATAACAGATTACGATTAATAATTGTAGTGATGGTCGTTTGATGAAAGGTTTGATGGCATTCGGTATTACTTCCTTTCGTGGATGCGTTGTTTGGGGTCCGAAGCTGGGTGGGGGGGGTTGGGGGGGGGGGGGTGTGTGTACCCTGATTACCTCTGTATTGAGACCTTAGTCGAATAACTAATTTGCCGTTGCTGGTGTTGCTATGACTGGTGCTTGATTTTGTTCTTTGTGCGTTCAGAACGTTGGGCTTGTGGTAAGATTTTATTGTCGTACGGTTGGCGAATTATCTGAACTGGCTTATGCTCGTGCAACGAACGCATCATTGTTTTACTAGGCGGTGAGTGATTCTCATTGCAACCGAACGCACTTGGGTTTATTCTTCTTATTTCTTGAGAAGAGTGGCAGCCGACA
>JZLH01S0272936.1:12686-30843 GCA_001188425.1 Eucidaris tribuloides
AAATTAACATTTCTTATTCTTTGGGTTGGGTCGGATGCACATTTTCTGGATTTCTGTGTTATTTACGCGCGTGCAACCTTTACAGTTGTAACGAAGGGCTCTGAGATAAAGTGTGAAATAGCGCCATCTAGACGGTGGCATTGCGACATTTGATGATTATCCCATGACTTTGTGCAGCTTACCGCTCCAAGAAACATGTATCCACATCCACCGCACTTTGCATCAGGCAAGTTTGCAAGTTTGCCATTATACCATTGGACCAGGCAGACAACATATTCCTTGTCAAGCTCAAGAACATTCGGATCCTGTTGAAGGTCTCTCAGGCCTCCAAAATTCAGGGTTCGAATATTTTCCACCAGAGGCGTCGATCCATTCTCCCTGCTTGAAAATCAACCTGCAGCTCGAGATATGATAACTATGCATGCATCAATATACATGCACGCTGTGAATGGATAACTTTGTCAGCCGTCATCCATCCAAAAACAAAATGTATCGAACCTCGGCTATTTTTGTAGGCCTATATGTTTCTATGTTCCCAGACCCATTGCCAAGAAGAATATACCGCTTGGTATGACAGACAAATATATCACCTGCAATGCTGAGCACAAAGTGATATTTTACAATTCACAAAGGAGTCTTGTTTCCCCAAGGCAAGTTGTTTGGTCTATAGCTGCTCAATCAGTGTTCGTTTGTTTGATCCCGGTCTGGACTTCATCAGATAGGTCCAATATCTTGTACTGGCCTGGCGGTAATTGGTCCTTCTGGACAATGATTGACACATAATGTAACAATCAATTAATCATACTTTCCCTGGTATTGGTGGGCGTGGTCAAATTTCGACTGTGGCGCAATCAGAATTTGCTTCTTCGTATAGTCTCGGTTGCAGACACTGCAATGTCTGCTTCCCATGAGAAGACGTACTACGACGCCAGTCTAGTTTTGGCAATGTGGATAAAGCTACTCTCAATTTTTACCATATTATTTCCTCCAGATCGAAGGAGATATGCCTCAGGCAATTAACTCTAATAACTTTGGTTGTGATGACCATCACCCCGTCAGAAGATGAATGTCGAAGCAATTGATTTAGATATACAACATGAAAATAACCAAGCCTATTAAAGGGATATCTTGTAAAGGCCCTGAATTGCCTGTTTAGACGCGTTTATTTTCATTCATTCATTTTCTTATTCTTCTTTGTTTTTATTTCTTTCTCCTTTCTATATCTTTCTTTATCGATCTGTGTTTATTACATCTATTGTTTTTCATAATTCTCTCATTTTCTACTTTTCTTTCTTTTTCTTGATTTTATCTTGTTTCTTCCGTCTTCTTTCATTCACCCCTTTTCTTTATTTTTCCTTTCTTTCTTCTTTTATTCTCCCCACTTTTCCTCTTGTTTCTTTCTTTCTACATTATTTCTTTTCTTTTCCTTTCCTTACTTCCAGTGTTTCCAGTTGTCTCTCTAGATTTATTCCCTTTCCACATTCTTTCTATTTTTCCTTTTTAATTCTTTTTTTCCTGTTTCTCTTTGTTCTGTCTTGCCATTCTTTTCATTCTACTCTATTTCACTTTCTTTTTGTACATATTACTTTTTTCCTTTGTTCTTATCTTTCTTTACTTTCCTTTCTTATTCTTTACTTTCCTTTCTTTCTATCTCTGAAATTCTTTCTTTATATATTTCTATAGGGTTTACGACCTCGGCAACTGGCTTCTGGGCAATTCCATAAAAATAATTAACTTTTGTACGTCCGACCCCCCCCCCATTTTTCTCCATTCTCCTAATGCTTCACTTCCACAAACTGCTCAAGCATGATATTTAAGAGCATTATAACCTTTAAGAACAAGAAATCAAAGAAATTATTCCGGAAAGTCCCACAATGTAGGGGGTCGGACGTACATATTTAATGGAATTGCCCTTCTCTGTCCCCATTGGTAGCACGGTGGTAGAAAGAGACCTCCATGGCTGGAGTAACTCATTGGAAGACGCCATAATGTGATGTAAAACATGGGCCCTATCTCATAAAACTTGCAATCAATTGCAAATTCAAAAATCGATTGTAAATCTTCAAATACTGGGTTCTGATTGCTTGAAATCAACTTGCAATTGGTTTTTGAGAGTTGCAATCAATTGCAAAGTTTTATGAGATAATGTTCTACAACCGTATTCACACTGCCATATGAAGTACCTCTGGATCCTTTTGGAGGACGTACTGTATATGGTACACTTTCAGATCTGGCAGTTTGGCGGAAAACGGTACCTATTATTAAGGGTTTTATTTAAAAAAAGTGACCTTTTTGTGCACTTTGGCGACCAAATAAGCGAAACTATTTAGAATAAACAGTAAAATTTCAAAATCATACCTCATGTTTAAGGATTCCCCCAACCATACCCTATGTTTAAGGATTTTTTTTTACAGGATACAGGCACTGTGTGTTGCGGCACAAATTGTCGCCGCGTCACAAATTGTCACCGGCGAAAATTTGTGCCCGGAGTTGACGACACAAATTGTCGCCAGCCATTATCAAATCACATTTAGTTGTTTGTGGGCATGTGGGAGTATGTTAGTATGTGTCCATTTTTATCTGTGTGTCTGTACGTATCTGTCCGTCTGTGTGTCTGTTTCTGTGTCTGTGTGTGTATATGTTTGTTTGTGTGTGTCTGTATGTATGTATCTGTGTTTGTGTGTGTCAGTGTGTCTGTATATATGTTTTTCTGTGTGCATGTGTGTTTGTATGTATGTATGTGTCTGTTTGTGCGTCTGTGTGTCCATGTGTGTTTTTCTGTGTTTGTCTGTGTTTGTCTATGTGTCTGTATGTGTGTGTGTGTCTGCATATATGTTTGTCTGTGTGTGCCTGTCTGTATGTCTGTATGTGTCCGTTTGTGTGTCTCTATGTGTATGTATGTTTGTCTTTGTGTCTGTGTGTGTCAATGTGTCTGTATATGTTCTTCTGTGTGCATGTGTGTTTGTATGTCTGTCTGTATGTGTCGGTTTGTGCGTCTGTATGTGCATGTGTGTTTGTCTGTGTGTCTGTTTGTGTATGTGTCTGTCTGTGTGCCTGTTTGTTTGGTCTGTTTGTGTGTATTTCTGTGTGTGTCTGTATGTATGCGTCTGTGTTTGTGTGTTTGTGTGTCTGCATATATGTTTGTCTGTGTGTTCCTGTCTGTATGTCTGTATGTGTCCGTTTGTGTGTCTCTATGTGTCTGTGTGTTTGTCTGTGTGTCTGTGTATGTCTGTATGTGTCCATGTTTATCTGTGTGTCTGTATGTGTCTGTCTGTGTGTCTGTTTCTGTGTCTGTGTGTGTATATGTTTGTTTGTGTGTGTCTGTATGTATGTATCCGTGTTTGTGTGTGTCAGTGTGTCTGTATATATGTTTTTCTGTGTGCATGTGTGTTTGTATGTCTGTATGTGTCTGTTTGTGCGTCTGTGTTTGCATGTGTGTTTGTCTGTGTTTGTCTGTGTTTGTCTATGTGTCTGTATGTGTGTGTGTGTCTGCATATATGTTTGTCTGTGTGTGCCTGTCTGTATGTCTGTATGTGTCCGTTTGTGTGTCTCTATGTGTATGTGTGTTTGTCTGTGTGTCTATGTATGTCTGTATGTGTCCATGTTTATCTGTGTGTCTGTACGTGTCTGTCTGTCTGTGTGTCTGTTTCTGTGTCTGTGTGTGTATATGTTTGTTTGTGTGTGTCTGTATGTATGTATCTGTGTTTGTGTGGGTCAGTGTGTCTGTATATATGTTTTCTGTGTGCATGTGTGTTTGTTTGTCTGTATGTGTCTGTTTGTGCGTCTGTGTGTGCATGTGTGTTTGTCTGTGTTTGTGTATGTGTCTGTATGTGTGTGTGTCTGCATATATGTTTGTCTGTGTGTGGCTGTCTGTATGTCTGTGTCCGTTTGTGTGTGTCTGTATGTATGTATGTATCTGTGTTTGTCTGTGTGTGTCAATGTGTCTGTATATATGTTTTTTCTGTGTGCATGTGTGTTGTATGTCTGTATGTGTCTGTTTGTGTGTCTCTATGTGTATGTGTGTTGTCTGTGTGTCTGTGTATGTCTGTATGTGTCCATGTTATCTGTGTGTCTGTATGTGTCTGTCTGTGTGTCTGTTTCTGTGTCTGTGTGTGTATATGTTTGTTTGTGTGTGTCTGTATGTATCCGTGTTTGTGTGTGTCAGTGTGTCTGTATATATGTTTTTCTGTGTGCATGTGTGTTTGTATGTCTGTATGTGTCTGTTTGTGCGTCTGTGTTTGCATGTGTGTTTGTCTGTGTTTGTCTATGTGTCTGTATGTGTGTGTGTCTGCATATATGTTTGTCTGTGTGTGCCTGTCTGTATGTCTGTATGTGTCCGTTTGTGTGTCTCTATGTGTATGTGTGTTTGTCTGTGTGTCTATGTATGTCTGTATGTGTCCATGTTTATCTGTGTGTCTGTACGTGTCTGTCTGTCTGTGTGTCTGTTTCTGTGTCTGTGTGTGCATATGTTTGTTTGTGTGTGTCTGTATGTATGTATCTGTGTTTGTGTGGGTCAGTGTGTCTGTATATATGTTTTTCTGTGTGCATGTGTGTTTGTATGTCTGTATGTGTCTGTTTGTGCGTCTGTGTGTGCATGTGTGTTTGTCTGTGTTTGTGTATGTGTCTGTGTGTGTGTGTGTGTCTGCATATATGTTTGTCTGTGTGTGGCTGTCTGTATGTCTGTGTCCGTTTGTGTGTGTCTGTATGTATGTATGTATCTGTGTTTGTCTGTGTGTGTCAGTGTGTCTGTATATATGTTTTTTCTGTGTGCATGTGTGTTTGTATGTCTGTATGTGTCTGTTTGTGCGTCTGTGTGTGCATGTGTGTTTGTCTGTGTGTCTGTATGTGTGTGTCTGCATATATGTTTGTCTGTGTGTGTCTGTCTGTATGTCTGTATGTGTCCGTTTGTGTGTCTCTATGTGTATGTATATTTGTCTGTGTGTTTAAGTGTGTCTGTATATATGTTCTTCTGTGTGCATGTGTGTTTGTATGTCTGTATGCGTCGGTTTGTGTGCCTCCCTGTGTATGTGTGTTTGTCTGTGTGTCTCTGTGTGTGTCGGTATCTGTCCATATTTGCCTGTGTGTCTGTCTGTGTGCCTGTTTGTTTGGTCTGTATGTGTGTATGTCTGTGTGTCTGTGTGTGTCTGTATGTTTGTGTCTGTGTTTGTGTGTTTGTGTGTCTGGATGATTTGTTTGTCTTTGTGTGGCTGTATGTTTGTATGTCTGTATGTGTCTGTTTGTGTGCCTCTCTGTGTATGTGTGTTTGTCTGTGTGTCTCTGTGTGTGTCGGTATCTGTCCATATTTGCCTGTGTGTCTGTGTGTGTCTATGCGTGTCTGTCTGTGTGTCTGTTTGTGTGTCTGTATGTGTATGTTTGTATGTTTGTATGTATGTGTACGTGTCTGTCTGTCTGTGTGTCTGTTTCTGTGTGTGAATATGTTTGTTTGTGTGTGTTTGTATGTGTGTATGTATCTGTGTTTGTCTGTGTGTGTCAGTGTGTATGTATATATGTTTTTCTGTGTGCATGTGTGTTTGTATGTCTGTATGTGTCTGTTTGTGCGTTTGTGTGTGCATGTGCGTTTGTCTGTGTTTGTCTGTGTGTATGTATGTGTGTGTCTGCATATATGTTTGTCTGTGTGTGCCTGTCTGTGTGTCTGTATGTGTCCGTTTGTGTGTCTATGTGTATGTATGTTTGTCTGTTTGTCTGTGTGTGTCAGTGTGTCTGTATATATGTTCTTCTGTGTGCATGTGTGTTTGTATGTCTGTATGTGTCGGTTTGTGCGTCTGTATGTGCATGTGTGTTTGTCTGTGTGTCTGTATGTGTGTGTGTCTGTCTGTATGCCTGTTTGTTTGGTCTGTATGTGTGTATGTCTGTGTGTGTCTGTAATTATGTGTCTGTTTTTGTGTGTGTTTGTGTGTCTGCATAATATGTTTGTCTTTGTGTGGCTGTATGTTTGTATGTCTGTACCCTCCCTACTCAAAAGTATTGCAACATACACTATAACGCATGCATTTTAAGTTGAAGGGGTCTTTCTATAATGTTGCCCTAATGAAGTTTATTATTGAAAAATAACATATTATTTGAAAAGAAATCAATGAATATAATTTTTCCTTTCTTCTCCAAGGTGGAGAGATTATCAAATGCAGACGCACCCACGACAGAGGGCTGGAACATAAGAAGTTAACATTTTTCGCCTCCCTGTGAGGGTGGGGGGTTTATTCACTCTCGCATCGTAATTCGATTTCATATTCGCCGTCCAGCGCTTTTGATGGTTTCCTACTAACAAAAAATATCAATATGCTCATTTGATGCGGTCTGAGAAAGAAGAAATCACGCTGGAAAGAGGAAAGCGCCTCCTATCTTCATAAGACAGTAAGATAGGAGAATAGGGCTACTAATTCAAGATGATGGTCTTTTCTCCACATTATTGTATCCAATGTACTGAAAAGTCACATGACAGTAAATTTTAGGATGTTTACAATGGTATAACCACCTTTAAATTCAGAAAGAATAAGAAATTATAACGTGAAGAGGTCTTTGAACTAAATGGGCGTATACTCATTACCACTGTCTTATGAACATAGGAGGCGCTTTCTTTTTCGCGCGTGGTGTCTTCTTTCTACAGCTTCAAAGGAACATATTGACATTTTTTGTTTGTTAGAAGTCTTTCTAAACCATCAAAACCGTTTGACGGCAAATATGAAATCGAATTACGATGCTAGTACGAATTAACACCCCACGCCTATGTAGAGGCGAAAAACATGTTAATTTTTTTGTTCCAGCCCCTCTGTCGTGGGTGCACCTGTATTTGATAATCTCTCCGCCTTAGAAAAGAAAGGAGAAATTATATTCATTGATTTCTTTTCAAATAATTTGTTATTTGTCAATAATAAACTTCATTAGGGCATCATTACAGAAAGACCCCTTCAACTCAAAATGCATGCGTTATTATGTATGTTGCAATACTTTTGAGTAGGGAGGGTATGTGTCTGTTTGTGCGTCTGTGTGTGCATGTGTGTTTGTCTGTGTTTGTCTGTGTCTGTATGTGTGTGTGTCTGTATATATGTTTGTCTGTGTGTGCCTGTCTGTATGTCTGTATGTGTCCGTTTGTCTGTCTCTATGTGTATGTGTGTTTGTCTGTGTGTCTGTGTGTGTCAGTGTGTCTGTACATATGTTCTTCTGTGTGCATGTGTGTTTGTATGTCTGTATGTGTCGGTTTGTGCGTCTGTATGTGCATGTGTGTTTGTCTGTGTGTATGTTTGTGTGTGTGTGTCTGTGTGCCTGTTTGTTTGGTCTGTATGTGTGTATGTCTGTGTGTGTCTGTATGTATGTGTCTGTGTTTGTGTGTTTGTGTGTCTGCATGATATGTTTGTCTTTGTTTGGCTGTATGTTTGCATGTCTGTATGTGTCTGTTTGTGTGCCTCTATGTGTATGTGTTTGTCTGTGTGTCTCTGTGTGTGTCGGTATCTGTCCATATTTGCCCGTGTGTCTGTGTGTGTCTATGCGTGTCTGTATGTGTGTCTGTTTGTGTGTCTGTATGTGTATATTTGTATGTTTGCATGTTTGTATGTGTCTGTGTGTCTATATATATGTTTGTCTGTGTGATTGTGTGTTTGTATTTCTGTGTCTGTTTGTGTGTCTGTATGTGTATGTGTGTTTGTCTGTGTGGGCGTGTCTCTGTATGTGTCTCTATGTGTTCGTGTTCGTATGTGTGTCTGTTTGTGTTTCTGTATGTGTACATGTTTGTGTGTGTCTGTGTGTCTGTATTTATGTGTCTGTGCTTGTTTGTGTTTGTGTCTGTGTGTGTCTGTCTCTCTGTGTCTGTTTGTGTGTGTCTGTGTGTGTCTGTATGTGTGTGTCTGTTTGTTTTTGTTTGTGTCTGTGTCCGTATGTGTCTGTATGTGTCTGTCTTTCGGTATCTTTATATTTATGTATGTTTGGGCATCTGCATATGTTTGTGTGTTTGTATGTGCCTTCATGTGTGTCTGTGTTTGTATATTTATTTGTATATTTATGTGTGTATCTGTATATACATGTGTATATGTATGTTTGTGAGTGTGTTTCATTAGTCTGTCTGTGTACTTTGTTCGAGTGTGTATGACTGTGTGTCTCTGTGTATATCTGTGTGTGTATGTATATGCATGTTTGTGTGTATCTGTCTGTGTATGTGTGCCTGTCTGTATATGTATGTGTGTCATGTGTCTGTGCATATCTGTGTTTGTCTGTTCGTTTGTGTATCATGTCCGTGTGTGTCTCCGTGGGTCTGCGCATGTGCATGTGTATCTGTTCTTGTGTGTGTGTGCGTGTGTGTTTGAGTGTCTTTGCGTGTGTCTATGTGAGTTCAAAATGTTAAGTTTGCTACTGCTGTGTAGTATTTTCACTAATTTTAATTTTGATTTCTAATACCGATAAGGCTCTGTGAGAAGTTCCAAACTTCTGAGAATTGTGTATTATATTGATTGTGCTAATTTATGAAAATTAATTCATAATTAAACAAATGTCACGGCTCTTTATCTTGGCGGATTCTAATTCCGTTTTTATTATCTGATAGGGCATTGTCTTTCAAATTTCTATATAGAATGATCAAATTCACACACATAGATAACACACAAACAAACATGCAGACACATTCGCACAAAAAGACATAAAGGCACACAGACATATACAGACACACAAACAGACACCACGAGCCATACACAGACACACGTACAAACACAGACATACAGACACGCAGATATACAGAGACATACAGAGACACGCACAGACATTTGCAAAGACAAACACATAGACACAGACACACAAACAGACACATACAGACATACACAGGCACATAAACATACGTTTACAGTGACACACACAAACATAAACAGACACTTACAGACACACACATACACCCAAACACACACACTCACTCACAGAGAGATGCACACACCCCGTATACACGTAAACCCATATACCCACACCTACTACCAACACTTCCACACAGACTTCCACACAAACACACAACTACATACAGAAGCACAAACAGAGTGATACAGAACACAAAGAGACACACAGACAAACACACAGAGAAACATGCAGACATATTCGCACAAACAGACACAAAGACACACAGACACATACAGACATACAAACAGACACCCACAGCCATACACAGACACATACAATCACACAGACATAGAGACCCACAGATATACAGAGAAACACAGAGACATGCACAGTCATGTGCAAAACCAAACACATGGACACATACAGACATGCAAACAGACACATCCAGACACACTCATACAAACACACATACACACACATACACACAAACAGACACACAGACACGCACATAAACACATAAACACACATACATGTTGACACACAGACACACAGAGATGAACACCCCATATACACGTAAAGTCATACCCACACCTAGGCCTGCTTCCAACACACAGACACCCAGAAACACACAGACAGATACAGACACAAAGACACATACACAGGCACACACATACAAACACAGATACATGCAGACACACAAACGGACACAAACACACTCAACTAACACACACAGAAACATACAGACACAAACAGACAAACACAGACATACACAGACACTTACATATACATACAGAGACACAAATACACACATACACACAAACAGTCACAAAGACAGTCACACAAACAGACACATAGAGACACATACAGACACACAATCATACACACACACAAACAGTCACAAAGACAGTCACACAAACAGACACATAGAGACACATACAGACACACAATCATACACACAGACACGAAGATACACACCCTAACAAAAAGACACAAACAGACACATGACACACATACAGGCACACACAGACACTTGATACACATGCACACACAGACAAATAAACAGATATACACTTAGAAAGACACCCACAGACACATAAAACACGCTGACACTAGATACACACAGACACATAGACACTTACAGACACGTGACACATACATACAGAGGCGCACACTTAATTAGTGATTGGCGACAATTTGTGACGGTGGCGACATTGTGCCGTTAGGTTCTGCTTTCATGGCACAAATTGTCGCCAGGGAGGCAAAATAAAAAATGGAATCAGCAAGAGCGCCACAAATTGTCGCCAGCGACAATTCGTGCCGTTTTGTGCAAAACCTGACGGCACAAATTGTCCCCGGCGACAATTTTGTGACGCGGCGACAATCTGTGCCGCAACACACTGTGAAAGTCGATACAAATAACATGTTACATCATTTTTTTTTAACTTCAAAGTCAATTTTTGCTTTAATACTTTGGATGTTTTCCTGTAATTGGTTGATTGGTTGACTGACTGTGTTCAATTGATTTTAGGATTTCAAAGTAATTTTAAAAGGTTAAATTATAGAGGTGACTCGGACTCGGACTCGGATAATGGTGACTGTGACTCGGCCTCTGACTCGAAGAGTGGTGACTCGGACTCGGCCTTGGGGTTGGACCATGTGACACTTCGCCTCAGGGATCGGCTAATTACATTACATCAGTGAAGCCCTGATGACTGTGTGGATTTGTTAAGGAAACTGGAAATTTATCAATCCTGTCAGACTATGATATGCAGTGGCGTATCTTTAGGGCGCACGTGCCCAATAGTTTGGGCGGGGTGGGGGATTTCATCGTTTGTCCCCAGGCGCATACGCCACTGCTATGGAGACAGTTCTCGCTGATAATTCCAGAATAATGTTCTGATAGTTAAACCACGTGAATATGGACTATGAAGGCCAAAAGAAAGTGATCCAAGTGTCTGAAAAATAGCCGCAACACACTAGTTGACTTATAAAATTAATTTCCCTATACATAGGATTGTCTCATTCAAACGTCTAGAAACCAGACTATTTGTTATACACTCTCTTTTGGACACGAGTGAATGTTATCCAAGTGTCAAAATAGAGTCGGTGCCTGCCCCCGGGTGCATGTGGCCTAGTTTTATTCCTGCATAATGATTGACATTATAGTGCACTAAGCAATCATACCTTGCGTTGTGGTGGTGGGTGCCGTCAGATTTAGACACTGAAAAATCAGTTTTGGGTTGCTGTACAGGTGTACCGACCATGTGCAGCGCCAGGGTAAAATCTTGTGAGGGACGAATTCCGTCGGAAAAATGTCACAGGCCAAATTTTACTAGTCAAACTGCAAGCCAAAAAAGCATCCGACAAGCGGGGGCAGGGAGCCGAGGACGACGAGAAAGCGTTTTTGCCTGCCCAAAAAGGAAATAATTTTACTAACTGCAAGCCAAATCAACTACAGCAAGCGGAGGGGCAAAATTTTCGGAAAACAGTAAATTCCGCGTTAATCACATTTACAATAGGGGCTGGGCGCCCTCCTACCCCCCCCCCCGCTTGTGGTACCGACTCTTCTTGACACAAGTAGTGAATAAACAAATCAGACTTAGCCCGAGTTACAATGTAATGTAATTTTATTTTAGTGTCAAACTATGTCTGTATAGTGGTAGTGTGTAGGTTATAAGCCGCCACCCGTCCGGTACCCATGCAGCCCGACTGGGGTACAGGAACTGGCAGAATGACAGTGACTCGTTTGTACTTATTTTGTTTTACACTCGCAAGGGACGTGACCATTAACCCCGATCCTGGAGTTGACTCTATTTCCCCTTTTTGGAAACCAACGTTTGTCACATCGAAGTAGCCCCTCACCATCCATAGGTCGTAGGGTCCTGTGGAACATCTTAAATATACATTTTCATGGGGGTGCTACCCCTAAAAATGGTTGGGGTGCAAGAGAACCCTCAACACCTCCTGGCTCCCAGGGGTAGGCTCGCAGATGTATCCCCTAGAAAAGGGTTGGGGTGCAAGAGAACCCTAAGCACCTCCTGGATCCCAAGGGTGGGCTCACAGATGCCCGCGGGCCTGAGCTTAAAGAGGGTGGGGCTACTCTTTCAGAAGGGGATACGCCCAGCTACTGTAGCGATGCCCCCGATCGTCGGCTGGGAGACGGCCAAGCAGCCTTTTCTTGCTCTTTCCGTGTTTGGCCGGCCGAAACAGGAGCCGGCTGGAGGCCAGCAATGCAGACTGTAGAGTAGATTCTGCAACCGCTAGACCTGAGATAGGATGAGTAACGGGTGCTGGGCCAGGGCTCTGGGAACGATTTTTGTAGGGAGTGCTGTGCATTTTTGAGAGGGTGCTTTAGAACCGTCAGCACTCCGAGCTTTCAGGGGCCTGTGCAACATCCATTTTTTAGGGGGTGCCGTGTACCCCCTACACTAAAAGGCTATAGGCCCAATGATCGGGGGGGGGGGGGTAGACCGAAGAGTACGGTCAGCTAACCGTGTAATCAGGGGCGTCGATCCATGTTTCAGATGGGGGGGGGGGGCAGTGGCGTATCTAGGGATTATGGAACCCGGGGCACACAATGAAATTTCGCCCCCCACCAATTAACTGTCTCTCTGCCTGAACGTATTGACGTAACAGGTGAGGGAGCAGAGCGACCGAGCGGTAGATTGTCTTTGCAATTGTAACCATCAAAACGCAATTTTTTTTTGCATTTGATCCATAGGAAAGTTAGCAAGGAACACTGCAATCGAGCGATATTTTATGTTTTTAAATACCAGGAGATTGATGAATGATATTCACTACTTTCTCAAATTAGGCGCAAAATAACATTTCGGGAAATTTAAACAAGGCTACCAAAATTGAAGATTCTTTTTTCTTTAATTTTGAACCTTGACAAAATGCTATTCTCGTATATTGCGGCGCAGTATTCAAGAAGAGGCTGATAAACTTATAGAATCAAGCAATGCAAATCATAATTTCAATTTTGTAAAATTTGTGAACATATTCTTTGAACACAGTTTTGCAATTGCATATAAATTGAGGTGTGAAATTACGAAATCGTTAAAGAAAATATGCGAGGGAGCGGAGCGACCGAGCTTTAATTTTTTTTTAATTTTATTTTTAACCCTATGAAACCTCATGGACTGGGAAGAAAGGGGCGCATAATTCTTAAGTATGACAATTTTTCTTCCTTCTCTCCCCTTTCTCTTTTTTCTCGCTTGCTTTTTGCGCCCCTTTTACAATGGCGCCCGGGGGACGTGCCCCCTCTGCCTCCCTCTAGATACGCCACTGGGGGGGGGGGGGGGCGCAAAAGTGAAATAATGTCCAAAATTTTTGGGGCGCTCTGCGCACCAAATTGTTATACAGAATTTTGCGCGCGAAGTCTTCCTTTCTTTATCTGCTTTTCTATCTTGCTATCTGTCTTTCCTTTCTTTCTGTCTATCGTTTTATCGGTATTTCCTTTCAATTTGTTTTGATGTCTTTCTATCTGTCCTTCCTTTCTTCATATGTCTTTCTATTTTTCCTTATTCCATCAGTTGTTCTTTTTTCTTTCTGTCTTTCCTTTCTTTCTTTCCCTCTCTTTCCTTTCTATTTATCTTTCCTTTCTTTCTTTCTTTTTTATTTCTGTCTTTCATTGGTTTCTTTTTGTCTTTTCCCGTTTCTTCCTATCACTTCTTCCCTTTTCATTTCTATTTGTTTTTCCTTTCTGCCTATTTGTCTCTCATTGCTTGCTCTGTTTTCCTTTCTTACTATCTTTCCTTTTTCTTTTTATCTCTGTGCCCTTCTATCTTTCGTCTTTTTCCACCTTCCTGTCTTCCTTTCTAAACAGCTTTCTCTCTTTCTCTCTACCTTTCTTTCTATTTTGATTTATATATTTTTATGTTCCTTTCCTTCTTTCTTTCAGTACATGTAATACAAGACTGTAAACTACGCACCTTAACATTTATCTTAACTACAATTATAATATACGGGATAGACACAAAGACCATCTGTTCTTTTCTTTCTTTCTATATGTCTTTCCTTTCTTTCCCTCTCATTCCTTTCTGTTTATCTTTTCTTTCTTTCTTTTTTATTTCTATCTTTCCTTGCTTTCTTTCTGTCTTTTCCTGTTTCTTCCAATCTGTTCTTCCCTTTTCATTTATAATAATCTTTCCTTTCTGCCTTTCTATTTGTCTTTCCTTTCTTTCTATTTTCCTTTTTCTTTTTATCTTTCTGCCTGTCTATATTTTTTCAACCTTCCTGTCTTCCTTTCCCCTGAATAGTCTTACCTTCCTTCTTTCTTTAATTTTCTTTTTATCTCTGTGTCTTTCTATCTTTCGTCTTTCTTCCACTTTCCTGTCTTCCTTTCTTTCTAAACAGCTTTCTTTCTCTCTTTCCTTCTTTATATCTTCCTTTCCATCTTTCTTTCTACATGTATTTTGATTTATATCTTTTTATCTATACAAGACGGTAAACCCCGCACTTTTACATTTATCTTAACCACAATATAAATGCAAAATAGGCACATAGACCATCTGTTTCTTTCTTTCTATCAGCCTTTCCTTCTCTCTCCTTTCTATTTATCTTTTCTTTCTTTCTTTTCTATTCCTACATGTATCTATCTTTCCTTGTTTTTCCTGTTTTTTCCTGTTTCTTCCCATCTCTTCTTCCCTTTTCATTTCTACATACATTAATCTTTCCTTTCTATTTGTTTTTCCGTTCTTTCTCTGTTTTCCTTTCTTTCTTAATATCTTTCCTTTATTTCCTTTTTATCTCTGTGCCTTTCTTTCTTTCGTCTTTTTCCACCTTCCTGTCTTCCTTTCTTTCTTAACAGCTTTCTTTCTCTCTTTCCTTCTTTCTACCTTTCTTTCCATCTTTCTTTCCACCTTACTTTCTTTCTATTTTGATTTATATCTTTTTATCTTCCTTTCCTTCTTTCTTTCAGTAATACAAGACGATAAACCCCGTACTTTTACATTTATCTTAGCTACGATTATGCAAGATAGATATAACACACGCATTTAAAAAGAACACAGACAACTTTTATACATGTAATTAGTTACTTGTCTTCTTTAATGAAATATAAAAGAGAAAGAGAACGAAGTGAGATTGTCGACTGTATATATATTTGACTCTTTATAAAGTCAGCACTACGGGGCAGATATTGAGATATTGAATAAGTAATGCAGTATTTGTAATTTGTATCTTAAAATGTCAACGTTCACTGCAACTTAGTTTCATGAAACAGCATAGCTGGATATTGACCGAAATTTCTTCGGCTTGCACCCTATGTTCGTCTTGTAAATAAACAGTCATTACATAGCTTTTTACGGACGGTCACGTTGATGCATCGACAGTTTATTTGACCACGTGATCCTCAGTCTCATTCTGTGAAGAGTAAAATATGACAGGTCATTGCCCCAATGGATTAAATATGGGAACAGGAAACACCTTCTGCTTTGTAGTTGTTTGAGAAGTACTTTGTAGAGTCTGTAAATGTGCGATTCGAGTATTCTAGAACCAATTTCTTGTCTTTGCTTCCATGAACACTGTTTTGTTTTCGTCGTCATAACTCCTTGCACAGATCAGTTGACGATATTTGTAAGAACGGTGCCGAATTGTTTTCTAGTGATAGTCTCTTAAATCCTGCGCTCTATGTCATTATCTGGCCAACAAACTGACACTTTACACTCTCAAGGTCTTCGCTTCCGCCTCGATCTCGAATTGTGATGTAAAAAGAGTTGGAATTCCGTTAGAAAGAGCTTGGTTTCTAGTCCAATTTTGAAGACGTTTGTCGTGATTCCACAGCCATAGGTTAGTTAACTGGTGTGAGATCGCTCTGCCGATAGACTTCTGTAGGAAAGTAAAATGAAAATCGATGATTGGTTACGACATTAGGTAGTTCATATTACAGCGACGCCCTAAATAATCAGTTATATGCCTCAGCATTCTATGCTAGGCCTTCTTTCGGGGATTGACTGCATATTAAATGACAGTTAAACAATGCCATAAAACAATAAATCACACAATACTGCCACAACATGAGCTCTCTGTTAAAATTAGTAACATACTGATGACATAGTAGTTCGTGACGTGGACACCATAAACAATGACACAATGGTACCTCAAAAGATATGTGGGCAGGGCGGAATGCACCCTAAGATTCATAACAGTCGCTGCCACCAATTTGTCAATATTTTGATCAATCATCATAATGTCATCAACGTAGTACTAAAAGTCTGTGGAAGTGTAGAATACAATCGAAAATCAAACCTGTAGCTGCCATCAACTTAATCGGGGCTATACATGTATTATCAATATAGCCCAAAGTTGGTTGGCAGCACTAGCTTGACTTTTCTTGCTCAAATCACAGTGTTAGTTCTTCAAGAGTTCCCACGAGTTTGTCACCATATACAAACATTTTTTCTGATGACCAGTCAGTGCCACCTGTATGTGAGAGAGTGTGAGAGGGAGAGGGAGAAACAGTGAGAATAAGGAAATAAACATGAAGAATGAGAGAGTAAGAGCGGTATATAGCCCTGATAACTCTTATTCTTGTGCATGTCCTAGGGGATTTTTCGACATACTTAAATCGGACTAAGGAGGGGCTGGAAAGCAAAGACAAGTAAGCTCGTATAATGGATACAAGGAATGATAGTAGAGCAAATACTTTTTTTTTCTGAGCAAAATCACGCAATATGTACAATGTACAAAATCAAGCATATTTCATACAAACATGAAGTATACATTAAATAGAGGGGGAAGGTGGGGTGGCACCCCTCCCTAGCCACACACGCACAACCTCCTAGGTTCACATGAGATGAATTTACGCAAAATGTAAAAGTGACGAAAATGTAAAAGTGACGAAAATCAAGCATATTTTCAACATATACAAAAATACATTTAATAGAGGGGGTGGGGTGGGGTGGGGGGGGGGTAGGGTGGGGGTAGGGGAGGGGTTGGGGTCTGGTGATGACATGGAAACTCTTCCTAGGTCGACACCCACAACCTTAAAGGTCCACATGCAAATGTATGAGGAAAAATTGCAATATTTACAAAAATACTTAAAATTAAGGGGTTTTTTGGAAAAAAAGAGGAAAATAGATAAAAATATGGAACGCTTCACGATTTTGCGTGTCATCCTTGCGCCTGTACCCTTCTATTTTCTGAGTTGAAGATTTGGAACATTGGACCAATGAGAGTGCTCCATTGTTCCAATTTTGGGACTGTACGATTTACGATTATGCCCCATGTTAGCCGTCCATAGACAGGGTGATCGATCGATCACGTTTGCACAATCGAAATCACATTCAAATCATCACAATTGCTGTTCTCTGATTTCTTTCCGATGCAGTGACCAGCAATTTCTTCCTGCTAAAAGTGTATTTTCAGCGGTTTGCGTCGTAGTTTTCGGTAAGAAATTGCATAATTCTGTAGATTGTAAGTAATAGTATCTTTGAATAGTGTGAATTATAGAAGAGAATTAATTGTTAATGTGAGTTGCTATGATTTCTTGTCATTTTGTAGCCATCAAAATCACCGCAGCGGTTATCATTGTACTGTACTGTGTGATATGGAGGTCTATACCGTACCGCTGGCAGGAGAAATGTTTTAGAAATGGCGAAAGTTTTCATGTTTAATGACGTTTGTGAGAGAAAAATACGAGTTTTTCCCGTCCGCAAATGAATGAAGAATAATCGTGCACCTGAACAATGGTCGCGTGCCTTGTTTTCCGTGTGTTATTTGTCGAGAAACTTTTACATTGACTTTTGTGTATACTCTTCAGTGCGTGTCTTTTGAATGGACACGTGTTGTTAATGCTCGCTCGCGCTGCACGCGTCCACGCGTCATGGTCATGCCGTGTGTACACGTACTTCATCATTCATGCCGTGTTATTTCCAGTACGTGTATGTGATTAGAATAGGAGAGACTTATGGCCAACAGGTAGTGGTTTTGGTAACTCTTGATTCTCGCACTGACCCTGGTCTTCTGGTCTTGGTCTTGATCATGATGTGGGTCTTCAACCTCTTATTAATATGGTAAAACTACAAAGTGACATGTTTAATCAATTCTCTGATCTGTCCTTCTTTAATTTACTTGTCTTCTGACACCCTGGTCTTAATTTGGTCTTGATCTGGGTCTTGAACCTGTTATTATGAAGATTATGGTAAGACTACATGTAAATTCATTGCAATGGGGTATGGTACTATGAGCGCTTTCCCTCCTGTCGTAAGGATTGTCTTGGTGAAAATCATATCCCATGTTGAAACACATTTCCAATGGATACCAGCCAGTTACCTGGATTGTAGGTCCTGTTTGCTGGCAGTGGTTATAGTGAATTTTGAGTCGT
>JZLH01S0273014.1:16719-19219 GCA_001188425.1 Eucidaris tribuloides
TCGTTTTTTTTTTCATTGAAGACGGTGTGATTATCATTGATAGTGTTCATAATTATGAGGAGTGGTATATCACTAACTTAATCATGACCGTTACTATCCATACATCGTTCAGCTCAACAAGAATTACTCGTCGTATTTCATGTTTATACCAGTGAATAAATTTCCTTGTAAATGTCAGATAACAAATAATCAAACACATCCGTAAGTATACTCTTAAAGTAATAGGCTGACATTGTGGAGCTTCAAATTAAAAAAAAATCAAACTTTGCTATCTGAGCTACATAGTGCTTGAATGAACAATTAAACATACTAGAATACAAAAGTTTGGAAATTTATGTTGCCACTGGCAAGATATGAATGAATAAACAATTAGTACTCGGGGCGAGTAAAAAAATAGCCTAGATCTACACACAGTAAGTCTATGGGAGGAAATGGGCAGGAGAATCCGGTCAACTTAAGACTTTCACTTTTTTTAATCACTAAATAATCATTTTGAAATGCATTTTTTTTCAGGGCTTCATTTTTAGACCTTATCAAAGACACTTGGAGCATGGAGGATTATGTAGCTCACATTTTTTTTAACTGTGGTAAATGTTAGCCAGTGGCTTTAAAAATCCCCGGTCAGTTCGGAAAGGGGCTAGGTTCAACCACACCCCACGACAATTTTGACCAAAATGCGTGTCAACTTAGTCCGGATTTGACTTTAAACTTGATCCGGAATGCGGTTGAACCTGACCTGTTCTCCAGTGTAACTCAAATGGACCCTTTTCCGAGACATTCTGACCAGGTATTATAAAGAGTGTAAACTGATGTTTTCACACCCAGATATCTAAAAAAAAATTGTTAAAGCCACTGGCTAACATTTACCACAGTTAAAAAAAATGTGAGCTGCATAATCCTCCATGCTCCAAGTGTCTTTGATAAGGTCTTGATATGAAGCCCTGAAAAAATTGTATTTCAAAATGATGATTTAGTGCTTTAAAAAGGTGAAAATCTACAAGTATTCGAATTGACTGGATATACCTGCCCATTAACTCCCATAGACTTACTGTGTGCAGATCTAGGCTATTGTATCATCCACCGGAGTAGAAATTGTTTATTCATGCATACCTTGCCTTTGCCAGCATAACTTTCCAAACCTTTGTACTCTAGAGTGTTTATTCGTCCATTTGAACACTACTATGTAGCTCAGACATCAAAGTTTGACAATTTTTTTTTGAAATTGAAGCTCCACAATGTTAGCCTATCACTTTAACAAAATAACTGCAATCATCAGACGCCCCACCCGGGCAAAGCACACCAAATGAAATACATCATTTCGCATATCAATTAGACTAAAGCCTCCATTTCTCCACGATACGGAAAACGGAGAAAATCGCGGAAATGGGAAGTGTAACGCGGAAAGTGGGAAATCATGAAATGCTGAAGTAAAATCCTTAAAACTGGTAGTAAATTACAAAATAAGCAAATATTAAAATGTTTAAAATCATTATTTAACTAAATAACACCACTATACCAAGCAATTGGAGTAAATTTATTGACCCTAGCAAACCCCTCTGCAGGCCACTCTGCCGGCCGTCTTTCTCACTACCATGATTACGGCTGCTCCAGTTTACTGAGGCTGAGTTGTTATCATGCAAGTATTAGGTTATATATTTGGTGTTTATACACGTGATTTTGAGTAACGCGGAAAATCGCGGAAAATAGAAAATTTGAAAAACGGAATTTTGATTTTGTAAAACGGAAAAATGGAGGCCTTAAATTAGACCTAAAGAATGTGTGCAGGAATTGCGAGATGACCGGTGTGTTCCCGTCAGGGATGGCGCCAGAATAAAATCTTATAGGGTCGAAAATCGTCGTTTTTGATTACCCGCCTAACATGGCAAATAGCGAGCTCATGGGGGGGGGGGGCGTGTCCGACGACGACGACAACAATTATGCCCACCAAATTTTCTGTTTACGGTAAAAATATTAGGGAGCGAAATCTTCGCTGTAAAATTCCCCTTTTTGCATTACTTTGAAAACAATCGGGGCGGTTGCCACCCCCCCCCCCCTTCCGTGGCGCCGTCCCTGGTTAACATGTATTTTAAAACTGTAAACGTTCGAAACCCATTGGGATACACGGTTGTGTACGCTGTCAAATTTCCAGCATCAATATTTCGCGTATAGGAATGAAATCTCCATTCATACTACACAATGTATCCATGTTTGCATCCAAACATCAAATCGTACAATTTCGACACATCTTTTCAAACGTTTTTTTTAGATCCCCCAAAATCAACACCCATACACCTTCAAGATTATTTTCAAGTAATCCTGACTTAGGGGCCTACTACATAGCCACTTGTTATTTATGTCCGTTTTTCTCATTCCCATGCCACACAAGGTGGAAATACAAAATTGTGTTTGGTCACATGGTTACATTTCATCATATGTGTGTGATGTAGCGTGTACACGGGCAAGAAAATCGATCACGTGTAATAGATAAACGGATGAATAC
>JZLH01S0273014.1:24219-29691 GCA_001188425.1 Eucidaris tribuloides
GTTGTTTGAAACCTGTACCTTAGAAATTCAAGCAAATTCGGAACAAGGACATTGCATGTTTATCGTAACCATGTAAACCAACGGCGTTTTACAAAATATCGCGGAAATGTGGGCGGGGGAGGGTCTGAGAAGGATTTGATTAACGTGTTTGTGTTCTGAACATTATAGCAAGAGAAAGTCTAGACACAGCAGGTAAAATTGCATGAGGCACAATATAAACAATTAAGTCATACAATATACAGGAATCGCTGCTGAATCATTTTTTTTTCACGACATGCAACAAAAATTTTATATTTCATTATCCATTCCGATAGAACGTTAGCAATGTATTGAGTCTATTCCTTAATTCTTTGAGAGTTTGTTTCACTTTTCCGTCAATCCATCACGTAAAACAACAACAACAACAATAACAAAAGGTCACTGGAATAGGACAATGACATCGGAAGTTTGAAATATGCGTAATTCTGAATGCAGCAAGCTGTGTATTTTAATGAAGCAGGTGGAATGGTCACCGTTCACCGACGTGGAAAAGAGGATACCAGATGATTTGAATTATCCAGAAGATGATGTCATCAATCGAAGTCACGAACATGTCATCAATCGTAGTCATACCATATTTCTTTGATAAGTCTTCTGATTGCCTCTATTAGTTGCGTTATACGGTCATTTACTGATTAATTGGTTAGCAGGAAATACTGCTTACAATTGCAATGATATCATACATACTGTATTTGCATTCTAAATTATACTGTCCTTAACTCTTATTGTTTCCGCAGTCGAAAAATGTACCACACAATACATACAATGTCCATAGAGCTGTAATTTCCGTGGCACGTTAAGAGTTAACATTATTAACCTGCCAAAAAGGTTATAGGTTTATACATCGTACAAATTGCAGCATTTCTACTACAAAATAATGTAACCATATACCCCAATTTGTGATCATAAAGTCTTTTTAGGCCTAAAGTGTGTTTTTCGGATGATACAAGTTTGTTATAACTTTTTCGAAATAATCATGTAAAATTTATGCACAGTGTTTATTGTTTAAGTTAGGGGGTGGGTAAAGACTATGTTAAACTTCGCAAACAATACGGGGGGGGGCAACGAATCGTTGGTAGGAAGCAAGTGACACTTCACTTCCATATCAGAAATAATGCCCAAATACTCTGTAATACGATCTAGTCGTCAATACCTAAATTCTTATTAACGAAATCAAACGCCCGTATTTCATTTTGTGTGTGTGTGTGAAGTGAATATTTTAGTAAAGCGCGATCCATCCTTACAAATTTTATAAGGATGAATAATAATAGATCGTTTTATATATTGTTTTTCACCGACGCTGTTCACTCCTCGAAGCTATGTTCGTTAAAGTGCTACTCAATTCTGGAATACGTTAACCTTCGGTCATTATGTTACCGTGAAATCCAAAATCATATTTAACGAAATGTGGTGATCATTCTTAGTTAGAGGGGTGGATCTTTACAATAAGAGTCATTATCACGCTCCGAAGAGTGCTTGACATTCAAATCTATTGGTCATATAGCTGTATTTGCCATGTCGAAATACGAATCGGTTGCTCTTTTACATCAAAAATATATATACATTTTTTTATTTACAAAACTTATTTATTGCACTGTCGATATATTCACAAATTGTGTTGATGAATCTTTGTATCATTTTCTTTAGAGTGCATCTTTTTACAACCGAGTTTCACGAACATTCTCAATTCAGTTGTGTATCTAATCCTGACAGTTGTATGTATTCTCACATAAGCGCGCACGTGCGCAATGTTTAATCCATCTTCCCCTAATTGTACTTAATGTAACGGTTCACGAGAATGACGAGCGCTTTGTCCTACGGCGGATATTTTGGGATACCAACATAAAGACGGATTACACAGTTGGCAAGCTGGTCCAGGAACTCTTTAGCTGTCAGATAAAATTAAGGATTAGTTTAATCTTCGTGTATTGGATGACCATCTCTCGACCTTTACAAGAAAGGTATCACGTTCTGCATGCACATGACAGTCTTCTTCCGTACTAGACTGGGTTCTTGGTTTGCGTGTTTAAAATGAGCTATAGTTTTGGTCGATCAGACAACCTTTTTTGTCAATCTTTCACAAAGTATGCTACTGTCACCCCAGACATCAGAAAACTTCTTTAAACCTACTGAAAATTGTTTAAAGTGACAAATTGTGATGTTCAAATTATCGGAGAGCATGTAGATTGTTATCTATAAAGAATGTCGGAGTACATTTTGAGTAGTTTCTCAAATTTGGAACAGTTTCAGAGCGAGCAATTTTTCAGGACAATGGTAGATCATAATGTCTATCTAAAAGACAGAAAAGCAAAGAAATTCATATTTTTTGACATTTACCACAGCTATTGGTAAAAGAAATAAATATCATTCAAAGTGCAAAAAAAATCATAAATCTTCTCTTCTTACAAAGCTTCATACAAGGAAAGTCAGTTTTCGTCACATATCAAAATTGAAATAAACGTCGTACGACGTTACTTGTCGCTATACAGTTACACATAATTTGATTTAATTGTCTGACTGCTGTCAGACGTGAATCCATGAACTGAAAAGTGAACACGCCAATCTTTTTGCTCGGAAGATATTTCAAAAATCAATAACCTTACACACTAAAAAATAAGGGTGCGTACAAGGTGCAACTTTGCGGAAATAGGTGCAGAGCAATCTCTGCCGCGGTATTCGAGCAAATCTGCACCTTTCACGGCTAAGCGCTCGCCCCACGCCATTGTGTTTGCAAGTTTGCACCTTCTTAGGTGCACATTTTAACTCCAATAGACCACTTTATATTCAAATTTATGGATGTTTTCTCTTCCGAAGCCTGGTGATGAGCTATTTCTTTCATCTGTTTCTCTGAAAACAATTTCAATACTGAAAATGCAATGTGCACACATTATACTATAGGTGTTAAAAATAATATTTGTTAATTTTGGTATTTAATAACACAAAAACTATACACCAGATAATACTGGCATGAGTACAAGATGTAGCTGAAGAGTGGATATTTTTGGTGGAAGTGGTTTGAATACGATATCAATAATCATTTTTATGTAATTCACGCTTATTTAAAAAGTTAGGGTTCAGATTTTGCTCAATATCCAACCCCCTGTACAAAACTGAAACTGTACAGAAATCAAATGGTGTGTGTGAGAGTGTGTGCCTTGTCCACACACAATAGCAATAAACAATGGCAGTACATATCGCCATTGGAAACTGTGAAATGCAAAATTCTCATTTGGGTCTGGGGTAGATGACTGCTTTATTAATGTTCCTTAGAAGTCAGCCTGGTCACTGGTAGTCTCAATTAAATGTGTACATGTAGGGTAAGATGCAAGCATGTGTTACCATGCTTTGTCATTCAGTACCAGATTTGCCATTTAAGCTAACAAACATTAGTTTTCAGTGTTATCATCAATTATGGATTTCCTTGTTTTCTTAATCTTGTTTTTAATTAAATTACATCATTATCAGCAGCATCGACATAATTATTTTGAATGTATGGAATCATTTCTCAACACTGCAAATCTATTAAAAACATTTAGAAAACATCTTCAGGGCACAAAGTTTGATTTCCTTTTTTACAAAGGTTTTGAATAAAGACTAGTCGTGGCCAGTGCTACTTTCTAATGAATATTTAATAAAGCATTCATCTTCCTCAGACCCAGATGAGAATATTGCATTCCAGAGTCTCCAATGGCGATATGCACTGCCATTGTTTATTGCTATTGTGTGTGGACAAGGCACACACTCTCACACACACCATTTGATTTCTGTACAGTTTCAGTTTTGTACAGGGGGTTGGATATTGAGCAAAATCTGAACCCTAACTTTTTGAATAAGCGTGAATTACATAAAAATGATTATTGATATCGTATTCAAACCACCTCCACCAAAAATATCCACTCTTCAGCTATATCTTGTACTCATGCCAGTATTATCTGGTGTATAGTTTTTGTGTTATTAAATACCAAAATTAACAAATATTATTTTTAACACCTAGTACTACTTTCTATGTCGGACAAGCTCAGACAAGCTTTCAGGTTGTTAAGAACAACCTTGGTTTAAAAGGTATGCATGAAATTTGAATATATTACGAAAACGGCCTATAGGTTCAAGTTTGCACCTTGAAAGGATGAAAATAATGCACCTTCGGCTTCAGTACCGTATAGGCAGGTTCGAGCCCCTGTAAGGTCATATTTGTACGAGTTTTTAAATATTTGTAAATGTTAATTAATGAAGTGTATTATAATGTAAATACTATAAATATCACTGGAATGAACGTAAATTGCGATTCACACACAAAAAACACACAGTTTGCAAGAAAAAGAAGAATACTTCTTTATTTTCTATGGTGCAACTTTGCACCTTTCGGGTAACTTTGCACCTTTTAGAAAGGTGCAAAGTTGCACTTTTAAAGGTGCTCCCAGTGTGACATTGCTCTGCACCTTTAAAGGTGAAAGTTGAGCCTATTTTTCTTAGTGTGTATCACTATTCGCCCAATTTTTCTCAAACTTTCACTGAAGATGTGTTTCCGTCATTATTCTGCTTCTGTTCACCTGTGTACCGTAAGTCATTTGTACATATAAAACGGGATCTACTCCAAAATGCCCATCGGCATCTGTACCTTTATAAATATTCAAACATTGCAATAGAAATATAGATTTACTTTGGATGTCCGTCCATTCAAGCTCTGCTTAAAACGGTGCCTTCTGCATCCAATGCATATAATGTAAAATGTATTGTAAACTAAGTTATTATTATATTTCGGTCATATGTTTCATATATTAATTCATCGTATCAATGGTTTGTCAAACAAACAAAAAATGATTTACTTACATGCAGTATTATATCAAATGTTTTCTGAATTGTGTTTGTGTAAATTGCATTTGTTATTTTTATGTTATTGTTACGATAAGAGAATATGAAATGCAGAAAATAAAACTTTTCAAACAAACAAACAAACAAAGCAACCTACTGTGAGCCATGGAATTCCTATTTAAGCAAACAGCCATAATACAATATTTCCAAAGCGTAAGAGCATATGAATTCCACATTAAACACTGTTTGTTTAATTAAGCTTTCTTTAGCAGCATGGATCAAATCAAGGACATATTCTGTATAATTTTTTATCTGTCCGACTGTTTTACCTGAACTCGTGGCTGTGAACAATCTGAAGCACCATAATAGTCTCGTATCCTGTAAGAAAATCTAATAATACAAAAAAATCTGTTCGATTCCTAACAGCACTGAACAAATTTCACACTAAAATCAAAGAGTGAGACTTTGTCCTTCCTTCTTTTAATACATAGTGACATCCAAATCTGAGTTATTCATGTTTGAAGATGGATGCAACTTAGCGCCGTCATGGGGGGCAAAAGTGAAAAAATGTCCAAAATTTTCGGCGCGCTCTACGCGCCAAATTGTAATACAGACTTTTGT
>JZLH01S0273069.1:15738-26360 GCA_001188425.1 Eucidaris tribuloides
GTTTCGTTTTTAAATTTCAGGATTAAAACAAGTACATTGAACAGAACTAAATGGATTGGAAGCTAAGACTATGCTCTTGAAGTTGATGAAAACATCATATCAGAAGAATATTTCTGTAATTGCCAAAAGGGTCGCTTTCCAATTGCACGATTTTTTGAGACACGTTGTAGATATGTGTTCTATATGAAAGTTACAAAATTTCTTATATTAATTTGTAAAGTGCAAGCATAATTCAGGGCGTAAAGAAAGTTATGAGCATTAGTCACGGACGCACTAGAGTACTTTGCCTTAAAGACACTGTATAACACTGTGGAAGACACATTTAAAAAATTGTTGAACTTTGCTATCTGACATATCTGACATTGTTTGAATGGACAAATAAACACCCTAGAACACAAACGTTTGGACCGTTATGCTGTCACTAGTACAATACGTGCAGATACAAATTGGCACATTAATTCTGTATCGGCCGATAGGAAATTCTGCAACACAGCAGTCTATGGAGAAAAGCTGGAATGGTCTCTCAATGATTTTCACTTTTTGTTTTACGCTGCAATTTTTTTAGGGCTTCATTTTTAGACCTTATCAAAGACACTAGTAGCATGGGGAATCATGTAGCTCATATTTTTAAACTGGAAACATTGTTATACAATGCCTTTAAAGATTGTGTCATTCATTTGCACGTCAAAAACACCTAAATGAATGAAATCAGCTGAAATCATATCCAATGTGAAGATTAATATAAATTAACACCTCTCATAGAGACTTGGGGTAAAATATCGAGTTTTGGTGAAAATCTGGACGGTTAAACTCCATCCTTTTTTAAATTACTCAGAAGCAATTAAAAAAAATCCGTGACGTAAACGTGCACGCCCGGGGGGGGGGGGGCGACTCGACTTACAAAGTGATACCTATGTGCCGCACCGAAATCGAAAATCGGGGGCTCTGGAACGGGCTTGAGCGAAAAATGGGGGCCTCTGGAACTGGAGCTAAGGGTTCAGAAAACCTCAAAATGCTATGCTCTGGAACTGCACTGCGGCGAAGTTCCGGCGCGCCAACGGCGCGCCGTGCTGAAAAGGCAATGCTCTGGTTCGGCCGCGCCGCGAAGCGGAGCGGCCGAGCGAAAAATCAGAAGCAAAACGGCAAATTTGGGGGTCTCTGGAACTGGAAAAATCACAATTTTTCTGTGACTTCGGAGATTGAGATGCTCTGAAACGGAAATTTGGGCTGAAATTGGGGTCTCAACCGCGGCACATACGTATCACACAATTATACTAAGTGCCCCCCCTCCCCGGGCGTGCACGTGCCGTTCCAAAATTGTCCGATCAGCCGTTAGCCAAAGGTCGTGCGGAGGTTAGCCGTTTAACTAATCAGTGCGCTTTACTGGTCTTGCGACGATACACATAACTGCGATTCGCAGTTTGAGCAAAATTGAAACTCATGGAAAAACAACATTCTGGTAACATGTCGTCATTAGTTTTTCTCATAAAACAACAAATTCATGACGTATGGATCTCAAACTTTCAACACACCATTTGTAAGTACTAAACTACTGTTTGGTATTGATAATGAAGGGAAGTAATGGATTGCACATCCCTGACACAATCTTTAAAGGGGAATCCAATCCTAGTATTTCTTTATCATTTTTAAATGAAGAGTATTGTTTGTTGATTAATTTGATACCAAATTCATCCGAATCGGTAAAGCGAGACTGAAGTTATTGCAAGATTTAGATCCCCCAAATGGGTATTTTCCCTGTAGTCTCCTGCTAGTGGAAGTCGGCATTTGGAGCAGACCCCCAAGCGAAGGTATGACGTATGCCCCGGACAACTTCGATCTAAACAGTCCGCTGGCGCGCGATAGCAGCCATTGGTTCACTGTGCAAATCGCCAAGCAACATGGTGTTCTGTCAAGCTTACGGTTGCGCGGAGGGAAATCTTTTCACAGGTTCCCAAATCCCAAAACAGGACCAGAAGCCTTCCAAAAATGTGCAGCAGCCGTAAGAGTGGAAAAATTCCTGCAGAAAGGATACAAATGACGCAACATGATGTGCTGTGCAGCAGACATTTCGTGGAGAGTGATTACGTGGTGGATATGCAGACAATGAGAAGACGTCTGTACGTAGTTTGGGCCATACGTCACGAATATCGCTGAGAAGTCAAACAATGGCGGCCTCCATTGTCAAGGGAAGGTGAGAAAAATGGGTTCAATCAAATGCAGTTTTCTCTGCAATTTGGAACGGGGAGACATGAGTAATATATCATCAGAATAGAGAAAGTTAGGCCTTTCTTATGAGTTTTTTTTCTGACCTGGATTCCCCTTTAACGTAATTAACGATGGTCAAAACAGCACATATATATGTTCATATTTTCGTTATTATTTTTCATTAAAGTGATAGGCTAACATTGTGGACCTTCAATTTAAAATAAAATGCCAAATTTTGATATCTGAACTACATAGCAGTGTTCATATGGACAAATAAACACCCTAGAATAAACAAAAAGTTTGGAAAGTTACACTGCCAGTGGCAAGTTATGCATGAATAAACAATTAAAACTCGGGGCGAGTTTAAATAGCGTAGGTGTACACACAGTAAGTCTATGGGAGAAAATGGGCAGGTGAATCCGATCAACTTACGATTTTCACTTTTTTAAAGCCCTAAATAATCATTTAGAAATATTTTTTTAGGGTGTCATTTTTAGACCTTATCAAAGACAATGGAAGTATGGGGAGTCATGTAGCTCAGATTTTTGTAAACTGTGGTAAATGTTAGCAATACCTTTAACCTGTGGTAAATGTTAGCCAATACCTTTAAGTGTATTGACCTATCTGACTGATATACGTTGCACAAGAGGCAGTAGAGGTCAACACCTGGAGATAATTCTAGCTTCACTTGATAATCTATTGCAATACACTACTTTGGTACGTAATAATAATAATTTTACAATAAAAATAATAGTTTAATATTAAAAAAAACTAGGTTTAGTTCTAAAATATTCACGCGCCTACATTTTTTTTTCGACGTGTAACGCAAGTCTACTTCTGAAGTTCTGGTGAATGTGTAGTTTGAATTGCAATTAAGTCCGCTCCTGCCAAGTGGGTGGGGGGGGGGTCCGCGGAGACAGTTTTGGCTGATGATTTCAGAATAATGGTCTGGCATTCAGACTAGTGGATGTGAGATTTGGGCACGAGGTTATTTTCAGTTCAGAAAAAAGCTTGTAAGTGAAGAAGATGTCTGTTACACGTCGAAAATTTAGGTACGTGAAGAGTTTGTTCTGAAGGCTTGTGTAGTTAATGCACACACCACGTTATACGTATCTCATATACATAATGAACAATAATGTATTGGATTTCCCCCTTTTGGAAATAAAATGCGGCTTATTTCCAAAAAGGGGTACACCCATTCTTCGTCAAATTTGTTTTTTACTCAATCCAAATAATTATAATAGTTCTATAAGACAATTCAAAAGCAACCTTGAAATTTCCACAAAAAGTGGTAAACATGCCAAGAAATTTATTTTTATATTCAAAAGGGGGTACAGCTATTTTAGTATATTTCCAAAAAAGGGGTATTATTCCCCCAAAATGGAAATTGAATATATATGTTCAAATAGATAAATCTTTTTTTTTCTTTCTCGAAGTGTCTTTTTACGTTTGCATTGTGATATAGTAAAAACCTAATTTTCTCAGAACGATAAAAGTAGACATAGCCCCTAGAAAATAAACTGTTCAAATATTGTTTAGCTATTTACCTGAAGAGAAACACACCTTAGCACACTAATTAATGACTATTATTTACGCACGTGGGCCACAACTTTTTTTAATCGGAAAGCTGATAATTCTCGGCAGCACAGAGAGTAACACATACTATTTACTACAAATATGATCTTACCTTGAAAATGCTAACATTTTTATCTATAATGCAACAAGAGAGACATGTATTTTGCAGCGAAGTTAATGATATGGCAATGTGTATTTTTTTTCTTACTTTTATTGCGCGATATTAAATTACAACATTTACAACATAGGTTAATGGTTTAGAAGATAATTAGTCTAAGTCTTAGACTGCTCTTTAATTTACCCCAATCCCGAGCGTACGTCTCTTTAATTTACCCCAATCCCGAGCGTAGCGAGCAGAAAAGCTAGTCTAACTGTCTAGACTCTAACCCTACTAGTCTAAGTATATACTGCATTAGGATTAGGATGAAAAAAGAGCACAGTCTAAAACTTAGACTAGAAGATAATATAACACTAATTGTACTTCTTTCATGTAAGGATAGGCGGAGTAATGTCTACGTCATTACGGTCCCGTGGGGACATACATCACAGTAGAGGCTCTATGTCCTTCCTTATACCATCGCGTAGCTTCGTCCATTCCCATGTCCCTACATATTGGTGTATGTGGTTCCGTCTTTGCCTCCAACATACAAATACTGTTGTTATCAACCCACAACAGCCAGCCATTGATTAATGTGAAATACGTCGTTCCATATTCAGTTTTCCCAGCGGCCCCCAGGGATCTCGTGTCCGTTCCATTTATGGTAGCTACGTAGATGCCATGACGTGATCTCAACCAATACATTCGGGATCCTGTAACAGAAATTAATAAAGTAAATCATTACGAATTATATTTGTATCTTATACTGAAATCCGATTAATTAGCAATTTATGGATTTGTAGTACGTAGCGAAATTATTATGATTGCTAAAAATTGTGAAAATCTCAGAGGCTAAATTTCATGTGCCAAATCAACAAACGTCGGTGTCCAATTTATAAACACCAAGTGCAGATAATCTAAACGTACGTGTTAATTTTCTAAGTGTGTCTTTGTCATCACTTTCTCACCAATTAATAACTAAACCCGTTTCCCATTGTGAAGGTATTACACATCTCAAGGCTTCAACGAGGCCAGTTTTTTTAGGCCTCGACAGACTGCCCGGGGGGCACAGACTGCCATTACAAGGTGTACACCATGCGCGTGTGAAAAAAACGCGTAAAAGGGGTTGTTTTCACAGGCGACTACAATTATCGCAGGTTTTATCATTGACGAACGCACTTCATTTGCATAAAATCAACAAGTGTGTACGGACCGATGCGAAAAAAGGTAAACAAATTTCGAAGCTAAAATCTACTTCGAAACACAAACTACTGATTCCATATGTAAAGAAAGTTGGAGTATGATAGATTTCTGATAAAAAATGTGCATGAACAGACTATTGGAGGATTTTAAAGTGTGAAATTTTACGAAAGAAATTTACCTTCAAAACGGAAAAAGTAGGACAAGAAACTGTGGTAAAATTCACCCATTTATTCTGCCATGATTGAAATGCGAATACCATGAACAGAAAGGAAATTTATCGTACCTACGTCGGCTGAAATGTCATTTTACAGCATTACCATCCGCCCCCATGACAAACAATTTCGTATCTCAATGTCCCTATGTCCTTGATAAAAATTAAAACTATACGCGAAATGGCTTCAGTCCCACTCATTGCTTTTCGTGTATTTCCTCCCGGCTCGCCGCGGTGTGTATATCTATGGAGGCCTGTGTGTGTGCGGTGCAGCGTGGTGTTCGCAGTGAATGTTGTGTGACTGTGTCACTCGCTCGATCAAGTCAGTGCGCGCGAGCAAGAAAACAATCTGCGCATGCGTCCAGCCTGAACAACGGAGTTCGCTGGCTAAAATTTTCTATATCGAGTCGCATAGAGAATACACGATTTCTCAAAATCTACTGGCTTGCCCCAGCTAAAACTTTCCCTATAGATGAATGGAACCTTCCTCAATATGGTAATGAAGTCAGTGTGTGGCCTCGTGGCGATCCGCCACTGTGTCAAACAAAAACAGACAGCAGTAGAGTTGTATTTAAAAACATGTTTATATCTCAAGTTCTAATTCATCAAATTTCATAATTTTGGTATTGATATCAAGTTCATGGAAAACTTAGATAGCCTGGGAAGTTTCACTTCATAACTCGCTGGCAAAACGACGCAATGCGAAGGTAAAGATTTTGACTCTTTCTGACCTCGTGTGCGGACCTCCGTAGAAGTTCGTTGGAAATTCAAAATAAACAGGGCGATAATGATATGCAAATTGGAGTGCTACGCTGCGCCTGTTCACGGTCGGGTGATACACGCGCGCACAGTGAAAAGGGTATCAAAATCGCCAAAATCAGGAAAAAAAATGTGTACTTTTAACAGAGGGTTTACCTTGAAAGGGTATGTTTTCATACTCGAATACTTGTTTAGGGTATTCTGAGATCGACAGATGTTTTGCTTAGGGTCCATTTTGAATATCCATAAATGCACATGGTGTACACCTTGTAATGACAGTGCCCCCCCCCCCCCCCCGGGCAACAGAGCTATCACGGAGATTTGCACGTATACAGTCATGTACGGTTATTAAAGGTAAATGACATGATTGGGGATAGTCCTCTAGTCCTCAACTTGGGGTAAAAACTATTTTAGAATCAAGTAAACTATGCAGGAATTCTACTGTGAAAATGTACTCAAAAGTCGGCTCATTTTAAAATGATGTCTATCAGAATGCCTTGTAACAGACTAATTTGTATTGTAGCCTTCTATGGGGATTAAATCTATCGTGCCCCGATAAAATTAAACTGCTGGCCTGTTCATGCTTGATTCTCCTTAAGTAAACAAACTGAAGACAAATCCTTCCAGCCAGGAGATCCACTCCAGCTGGTGTACATTTGGTTCATCTTTCAACCAGTTTGGTTCTAAAGGCATTTTGTCTTTCTCCCAATTATGCCACTGAGCTTTAAGTGTTGACATGTTGCAATGATTTTTACACAGAGAAAGCTCATTTGCGAGTGTGCGCGTTGACTGATTTCGATGACTGAGCAAGTGTTTTCCGAGTTAGTTTGTTTAAATTACTATTCTGAAAAGTTATTGACTTATTATTATAAAGTTATTGACAATGCATATGTGATCTTTCCACCCCCCCCCCAAAAAAAAAAAACGACAAATAAGTCGCAATTGAAGTTTTTGTGTAAATGCAGTAAGTAGTCGAAATGGGTTCCAAAAGCAGATTCTGGAATTCTGCCAAATTCGAAGACCAGACGTCTTTCAGAAGTATCGTTTGCTGGACTTGAAATTCGACCATGTTTTTGCAGGAGGTTAAAAATTTTGTTGAATTCTACACATCAAAAGATCAACCATAATGTAATCCCAAATATGATTGCTTGTTATCCAACATTTTCAAGTCCACCTGTAGTAATTTTGATATCTATACAAGCTATGTTTATGAAATATTAATTGTATTATCTACAATAGCCAAAAAAAAAAATCGTCCAATCCACAATTCTCTTTTGGAAAGTGACTAGTTTTAGCCAAATTTCTACGATTCAGTTTCCAAGGTCTTCTGAATTGCATGAATGAACATTATCTTTGCATTTTTTTTTCGTTTTCGCGATAATGGCTTAGTAATAGTCCAAACCCCTGAGTGGGTTTTTAAGTAGGTTTGATTGGTCCATCCTAGAAAAAGTATACACCATTTTTGAGCTTAGAGTTTCTAGTTCCGATTTTTGGTGCGTTTCGTGGTGACAGGTTACATACGTTAATAAATTTCCAATGACCATGTCATGGAAGCTCACCTATATTTTCATACAGAGGCCTTATCCAGGTCCATAAAAATGCTAACAGAAATTCCAACAACTCGAGTCCCAATATTCTTGTTTTGGCTATTTTCTGAAAACCAACTCGAAGCTATTCCATATACAAACGTAGCATTCATCACTAGCAACGTCTAGATGCCTTTGTTAGTCACTTGAAATAACTTTGCTCCAGAATTTAGAGAAAGGTGACTAGACAATATTTTGCCCTGACGATAGTTGTTCCAATCTCATAGACTATGATTTAGGGTCAGGGTTGCCATCGGGTTTCAAGTTCAGAATATAGGAAAGGGATTAGCTGCGTTCACAGAGGGAGTTATACCGGGCATATCTTTGCCGGGTATAAGTCCGACGTAATAAAAAAATTCCATTGATCCACCAACACGTCCACACGCGTCGGTATTAACACTTATACCCGACATGTTTATGCCCGACACGTTATCACCGGTAATAGCAGACGGAAATGACGTAGTCAAGTGCTATCGGGTCGTAACCTCTGACCTAAATTGCGTGAAATGTAAATTGGTAAACAATGCAGTTGTCTTCGCAAAGAGTATTTGCCCTTTTTAGGTCGGAGTTATGTCCGACAACAGTCAACACCGGTGACAACGTATTACCGGACTTATATCTGGTCTTCTTCGGATTATATGGTCGGGTATAAGTCGCGCTATATCCAAAAGAGTTATGTCCTACAATCGTTCACACAGTAACTTTATATCTGACGCTATTACCGACATAAGTTATGACCGGTCACAAGCAACTTATGTCCGATCGTGTGGATCTGGCTTTAGAGTTAGGGTTGAGGCTAAGTTGAATCGCAGGACCAACGTATCAAATGTGACCGCCGAGCTCAAAACCCACAAAAGGTAGGCCAAAATGATTTTTATTTGTCTACATAGTTTCAAGGAGTAACAATTGGAACCATCCTAATCCATTCAAAATGTGATTGAAATAAGAGAGATTTAGGAGGTGCAGTTTCACAGAAACGGGATAAAAGAGGATTTAAAACTTATGTTCAATCAGCTGCGCCATGCAGAATCCCTTGTCCGAAAAAATGTGGTCTAGAAAAACTGTCAATACGCTTTTGCTATCGCTTTTGAGCCACCAAATTTTGACAGCAGGTAGAAAAAAGATCACTCTTGCAGATGAGGCAAACTTGAAAAAAATTGAGTTGGTCAACCAATATGACATATTTGGGTCTAATACAGAGAATCATCATCTGCGACTTTTGGGGGGTTTGGAGCTTGGGGGTTACAAATTTCATGGAACCATACGCGTAAGCAAGGGGGTGTTTTGGTGTTCAAATACCCCCCTTTGCAAACAAAAGGGGGACGTTTGAAAATTTTGTAATTTTTGTTTAGCGCTAACCCCACTTCCCCCCCCCCTTCCCGCTGAGCGACTTTTCGGCGACTGCACACTAAAAAATAAAGGAGCGTACAACGTGCAACTTTGCGGAAATAGGTGCAGAGCAATTTCTGCCGCGCAATTCTGCACCTTTCACGGCTGAGCGCTCGCTCCACTCCATTATGTTTGCAAGTTTTCACCTTTTAGGTGCACATTTATGCAAATTTATGGATGTTTTCTCTTCCGAAGCCTGGTGTGAGCTATTTATTTCATCTGTTTCTATGAATACAATTTCAATACGGAAAATGTTACTTGCATACATTATACTATTTTCTATGTCGGACAAGCTCAGACAAGCTTTCAGGTTGTCAAAAACAACCTTTGTTTAAAAGGTATGCATGGAATTTGAATATATTACGAACATTGCCTATAGGTCCAAAGTTTGCACCTTAATGGATGAAAATAATTCACCTTCGGCTTCAACACTATATAATTATGTAAAAATACACACCTTCACGGCCAGCGTGTTGGCTAAATGAGTAGAGCGTCCGTCTAACATGCGGAAAGTCGCAGGTTCGAGCCCCGGTAAGGTCATAATTATTTGTACGAGTTTTTAAATATTTGTAAATGTTAATTAATAAAGTGTATTATAATGTAAATACTAGAAATAGCACTGGAATGAACGTAAATTGCGGTTCACACACAAAAACACACAGTTTTGCAAGAAAAAGAAGAATACTTTTTTATTTTCTATGGTGCAACTTTGCACCTTTCGGGTGCAACTTTGCACCTTCAAGAAATGTGCAACCTTGCAAAGTTGCACTTTTAAAGGTGCTCCCAATGCTCCCAGTATGACATTGGTCTGCACCTTTAAAGGTGCGAAGAGCCTATTTTTCTTATTGTGTGGGATGTGGGATAACCGGGAAAAATTTTTGACGTCGGATTTGGAATGAACAATTTTTTTCACTTTTCGGCGGCTGGGCTGACCGGCAAAAAAACTTAGACCTAGGATTTGGCCGCGGATGAACACCCCCTTTGCAAAATCCTGCGTAACCCTATGCATGGAACCAATGAGATGTCCTTATTTTTTTTTTTTTTGTAGGCGTGCTTACCTCTCTCGTCAAGCGCGAGATAGGTGGCTAAGGTCGTAAATGGTGAAATCACAACCGTTACGTGAAAGTCATTATTCATCAAATTTGTTCTCCAGAGACTTCGACCAGCCGTCCAGAAAAGTTGCCTGTGGGAAAAACGCACAATAATGCCATCAAACTTTGGTATATCAGAATTCTTTGTTCATATATTCTGTAACCTTTTCCTGACACTGCGGTTAATATGGATGTTAATTATTTCCCTGCAAGTAGCACTTTATTACTACAACTACACTTACTGCTCAATTTCCGTATTACTGTTATTTTAGTCATAATAATAATAATAATAATAATAATAATAATAATAATAATAATAATAATAATAATAATAATAATAATAATAATAATAATAATAATAATAATAATAATAATAATAATAATAATAATAATATATAATAATCTTCATCATCATCATCGTCATCACCATCATCATATTATTTCGTATCAAAGTTTCATTGATTCTGAAAAGGAGGGATGGGGAAAACATATACATCCCAATTAAG
>JZLH01S0273069.1:55346-69266 GCA_001188425.1 Eucidaris tribuloides
ATGTCAATTACTCGTAATATACAACGATAATTACAGATACGATTAATGAAGTCTCGCCGCTATTATCATTTGTTTAAATACTAAATAGGATTTCTTTATTGTTATTTAGTATTTTCACTTGCAAATGGATAATAAAAAAAAATAGATAATAGCTGTATTGCCTCATGTCAAAACAATTTTATTTGAAAAATTATGAAAGCACATACGATTCCATTTCAATCGCAGGAGAAATAATCAAGGGTTCTTGAACGGCAGATATACGGAGTTGTTCTTGTTATCCCTCAAAAACTAGTTTGATCTTCGATTGTTAGAGGATTTTTATCTGAAAAGGGGGTTTCAAAGGCAACTATTTCATATACCGATAGAGAGTAATAACTCAAGTTTGTTCGATCTGCATTGCCAATAACAACCCCATATTGCATACGGAAAACTGAAGTTGTCCTTAGCCATCGTATCACTAACCCCATAAATTAAACACAAAAAATTTTAATATCCTTTTGCCATATAGAATTGAACACGCTAATGAAGTAACTGGTTTCCCGATTTAAGTGTAATATTTATAAATATTTTTTCTACAAATTTGCCAACATGTATTTAAAAGATAGAATGCGTCGAAGGGTGCTGTGAGCGCCAACCTTTAAATTTTAGATTACAGAAAGTTTAGGGTTGCACAGTGTTTAATTCGGTGAATTTTAGGGGATTGAGGCATTTTTTTGCTCCGCTTGAAAGGTTGGTCGCCCTCCTAAGGTTTTACACTGCATGCCATTTTATAAACGCTGCATGGGATGTTATGATTATATTTTTATGTATATAAGTCGAATGTTTTCTTTTTTCAGTAGCTTTTTTGATGTAGGCAAACAATAGAACTACAGGATAAGTTTGAATCTATTTGTAATAAGAAGCAAATTTTTAATCGAGCGGGTGTTTAGTAATCGAAAGGGCAATTTCTGTTTAACACTGCACACTACCACGGTTAAGTAGCGCATAAATCGTGATACGCCGCAGACAGAACGAAGTTAAGGGAGAACGGCTGGTGCTAGATGAGCGACGGGGGGCATAGGGGGAAACTGGTGGCGCGTAGATCTTGTGGGAAATATAAGGGGAACGACTAGTGGCGCTAAAACTGGGTAATAGAGCTAACGGCTCTGTGTTCTAGAACTGGGTTAATGGAGGATACGGCTGCTACGCTAGAACTCGTTAAGTAGGAGCTAACGGCTGTTGGTGCTAAGACTGTGGAATGAGAAGCCACACCTGTTGTGCTAGGGTCCATGTAAACTGGGACCAATAGAAAGCGTAACGGGCTGCTGGTGGTAGACTGGTCAATAGAGTAACGGTGCTTGCTGGTGTAGACTGGGGATGAAGCAACGGGCTGTTGGTCTAGTTCCATGCCTAGAACGACATAGAAGCTAAGCGGGCGCTGGCTGGTAACTGAGCATAGGAGCTAACGGCTTGCTGTGCTAGATGGGGTATGGAGTAACTCTGCTGGGTTGCTGAACTGAGGCTAGGAATAAGGGCTGCTGGCGTTAGAACTGGTGCAGATGATGAGGCTAACGTGCTTTGGTGCGAAACTGGGTAAGAGAGCTACGGCTGTGCTGTAGAACTGGGGTTATATGAGCTAACGGGCTAGCTGGGCTAGTCAGTGCTAGAACTGGGCCATAGGATCTAAACGTGTCTGGTGCTAGAAACTGGGGTAGATTGAGCTAGCGGATGCTGGTGCTAGAACTTGGGGCAATAAGCTAACGGGCTGGGTGCTAATGCTGGCGGCATTTGGGTCCGCTGTGTGTGTAGAAACTGGGCATGTATTACGATGCTGGTGCTAACTGGAATAGGCAAACGGATTTGGTGTACTGGGAATAGGATAAAGGCTGCTGGCGAAGAACTGCGGACAAAAGCGACCAATGCTGCTTGCTAAGAACTTGACAATAGGCAAACGGTGTAGTGGCCTAGATTAGGCAATAGCGAGCTAAGGTACTGCTCTATGGCATGTGACGCTACGGGGTGTAGTGCTACATGGCAATAGGGGCAACGTGCCTGTATACGTGTAAAACTGGGGGCAATGGAGGTAACTGCTGTTGGTGCTGAACGGGCACTAGGAGCTAAGTGCTGTTGAGGTAGAAATGGCAATTGGGAACAAACTGACGGCTTGCGTAAGAGACTGGGCATTGGAGGCAAACGTGTAATTGAATACTGAGGCAATGGAGAGGTCTAACCATTCCTCTATCTACGACGACCCTTCATTTCCTTGACTCGATGTTTGTTTTATTTCGAGTGCCATGGGCTGGCAATTTGAGTCGCTCTATCTCGAATAGCTGTGTGTCTGAAGTCATCATGCATCCTTGATCGTCAGGTCAATTTTTTATTCAACTAGATTCGCGTGCGATTGTTTTTCGGATGTACTAGATGAAACTAAAAATATATATTTGTGTCTTTGTGACCGACATATTGAATATGATTTCTCATTCATTCATCCATCCATACATTGTTCATTTTTTTGCTTCAGTTCATCTCCTAAAACATTCATTTTCATACAATTTCATAGTATGTGTAAGCATCACAAACGCAATGACGATGCCAAAAATAACCCAACAGCGTTGATAAACTGCTGACGATGAACAGGCAACAGCAACTATAACCGATGCTGCAATTGGAGGACAGATCATCATTCATTTTGAAATGTAAGTAGATTCTAGATTGCATAATCAACCGTCAGTCCAGGAGATATTCAATTATTCCTTAACTTGTTTGTAAACATAGAAGGAAGAAACACCAGGTAACTAGCCTTTTGGCATGATTGGCCTCTCATTGTATCCCTAACAGTATAGCATACTGAATTTAACATCAAGGTTTATACGCCTCCCTACTCAAGTATTGCAACATCACTGTATGCATGCATGTTGAGTTGCAACTGTCTTACTATAATTGACGTCTAAATGAAGTTTAAAATTGAAAATAAAAATCATTTTAAAAGATATCAATGACAGTTCTTTTTCGTTCCTTTCCAGCGGAGAGATATCAAATTGCAGGTTCACCCTCGGCATAGGGCTGGAATTAAATTAACTTGTTTTCGCCTCCCTGTTTGGTGGGGATTAATTCACCACTGCATCGCAATTCGGTTTCATTTTCCGTTAGAAACCGTGTTTCATGGCTTGGAAGATTTAAGCAAGCAAAATGCCAATACTGTTCCGGACGGTGCTCAGAAGAGACGCCCACTCCCGCAAGAGCGGAAAGCGTCGTATCTTATAGACAGTGATAAGGAGTAGGTACCATACAAAGATGTGGCCTTCTCTTCCACATTTAATTATCAATCTACTAAAAGTCGTGTATTACAGATTTTAGGATGTTTGCAACAATAAACCGCTTTAGAATTGAGAAGAATAAGAAATACACTTGAGGAGGTGCCTTTTTGAAATATGGGCGTATACCCTCATCACTATCTTATGGAAGTAGGAGGCGCTTTCGGGGGGGGTCTTTGATGGCCCCTGTTTGTGTTCTACTTCTGAGCGTTCAGAGGAACCATAGGGTATGCAGAATTTTTCCAAGGGTGTGTTTTATCCGCGCAATCGAGGTTCACATTTTTCCAGCTCACGTCCTCACGAAAAATCACGGGGGGGGGGGGCGTCAAGCAACGTCCAAAATTTTCCGGTCACGCCAGCCGCCGAAAATTCCCCAGCAGGGGGGGGGGGGGCGGGGGTGAGAAAATTTTTTTTCCCATATTCAGGTCCAACAATTTTTGCGGTACGCCAGTTTCGCGAAACTCGCTCAGGGGGGGGGGGGGGTGTTAGTGACGAATTTTTTCCCATATCCAAGCCGTCAAAAGTTTCCCGGTTCACGCAGTCGCCGAAAACTCGTCGGGGGGGGTGGTCAGTTGACGCAATTTTTTTTTTCCCAACTCCAGGCATAAAATTTATTTCGTCGGGGGGGGGTGTCGATGAATATTATTTTTCCAAACCGACATATCATATTTTTTTCTGCATTTTCAAACACCTCTTTTTACGAAAAGGGGGGTGATGTTCGTGAAAAACGGGTGATTTCGGGTGCAAAGGGGGGGTGTGGTTGGGTGTGTTTCCACCTTCGTATAAGGGGGTGTGATGACGGGCCAAACACCCCTGCGTACGCGTATGAGGAAACATTGCATTTTCTGTTTGTGGAAGTCTTTTCAAAGCCATCAAACCTTTTAAAGGGTAATATGAAACGAATTACAATGGTAGTGTGCGTTAACACCCACCCCTACAAGGAGGGCGTAAAATAGGTTACATTTTTATGTTTCCAGCCCCTCTGCGTGAGTGCGCAGATTTGTATTTCTTCCTTGAGAGTAGAATTGAAGGAAAAACATTTGTTCATTATTCTTTTCAAATAACTGTTTTATTTTCCTATTACAATACATTAGGAGCGTATTATGTAAAGACCCTTGAACTCAAGTATTGCGTTACAATGTATGTTGCAATATTTGTGAGTGGGAGGGCTTAGAGGAACCATCGTCCTTCGTGTTAATTACACCAAGGATTTTTACCTAGCACTACCAATTGTTAAATATTACCAAAGTGGCCAAAGTTGACAGACATTACATGTCAAATAATACAAATAATTACCAACGGTGTATAGTGTGTATTTCCCACATTGTCTTTGTTTTGTTATGATTTATATAGAGAACTAATGGACAATATATGAATTGTATATTTATTATTAGAACATTGAATTCAGTACGCTTGATGAGTGAACCAGTTTCTCAAATTTAATGAAAGAAATCAATCAGTTTTACGATGCATATTCTGAACAATTCGGCATAGCTCCTTGCCAATATGTGAATGAATTAAACCATAGTGGAATGACCTAATAATTATATTATTATTTCATAGTTTGGATTTCGAGGAAGGTGCTGAATTTGCAATGGGGTTCACATACTACTGTTTTCTTTTCCTGTATAAATATGTCTAACTTCATTTTGCGGATATGCTCAAATTGTATTCGGACTCATGAGTGTACTTTGTAGAAACACCATTGTGTTGTACATACAACCATTTAGTAATTTGAGACAGTTTCTTGTACCTTTAGATAGTTTGAACACAGTGGAATGTGATTGTTTACGTACAATATTTCATCAAGATAGGCACACCAAAAAACTTTGAGACTCTCTGATTAACTCGTGTATAATGAAGATAATTGCAATTATGTAACACAATTTTAGTTTGAATGTCAGTCACATGAGTAGGTTGCCTATCTTAAACTATTATTTTTTGTGTTGATTTTCACATATGCACTATAATAAAAAAAGACAATAACACTTGGGGGGAGGGATTATTAATGTGCAAGAAAACAATGCGGTTATGAAACCGTACTCCATCTTACCATTTTAAACGCGAGTAGCAATCAAGTGCTCTGAGAGTGGCAGATATTACGGTTAGTGTGTATGTCTCTCAAAACCCGAGTCAAAAACTAACAAGACTTTGGTTTTTGGGGATTTAATTCTGAAAGGGCGTTTAGTTTAGAAAGGGCGAAGAGACTTTTATATTTATATTAGATCTGAAGTGAATAAACTCTGGTCTGTTCAATCTGCATTGGAAAATAAGACCGCCATATTTTACGGAGAACTTTACGTTATTTCAAATATATTATTAAACCAAGTAAATAAACGCACTATAAAGTTACATGGCCTTATTGCATAGATGAACACTTAATGAGCGGCGATGTTTTCAACTCTTAAGTGTAAATATCTCATAAATATATTTTTTTGTACAACATTGTAACATTCTTTATAAGGGAAAGGCCAAGGTGTGCTGGAGGTGCTAACCCTTTGATATTTTCAAAGTACAGAACAATCAAGGATTTGTTGCAGGGTAATTCGTGAAATTTAGGTTAATCCACATTTTTGCTCCCTTGAAAGTGTTCGCCCTCCCTCAATTTACCCTAGCGCCGACCATGTTTACAAATGACGATACGAATATATATTTAAAACGTTAATTGCTGTTTATAGTTTTTTGAGTATTTTTAATGGACCAAACAAGGCCGATTAAGATTGATCTATTTTAAGAAAAGCACGCAATTTCAAAATGACGATGGTGTTAAATACATCAAGGTAATTTGCCAAACTACCCACGGTATAGTTCCATAATTCAATGTAACGCACAGAACAACGGCACTAGGGAAACGGTGTAGTAGAACTGGGGCATATGAGCTAACGGTGTTCGATGGTGCTTTGACTAGGGCGAGTAGGAAAACCACTGATCTGTGCTGAACTAGGCTAAACGTTCTGCTGCTATAAAATGATAAATGGAGGAGGGTAACATGCTGCCTAATAGATGACTCCCATTCTGTCGCTTAACTATATGTGTATTTTTTTATCGACTACCTAGCAATGTTGATCGCTGCGATATCAAAATATACGTGTAGTTGAAGTCCATTATGTGCTGATCGTTGATTAAGTAAGTGCAATTTTTATTCAATACATGGTATGACCGCGTTACGATTGTTTTTTTTGTGGTATAGTATGATCTAAAACATTAGTTTTGTGTCTTTATGTAATTTCAGAAATATTTATTTATTCATTCGTTCGTCGTTGCATTATCTTCATTTCATTCATCCATCATTCATTCATTTAATTATTCATTGTTCACTCAAGTTTTCAGTTTTAACTCACAGCGAACGCAGAATAACGATTGCCAAATTAACCGACGGTTTTGAATATCCTGCGAACTTTAATAGGAAAGACAGACAATGAGTGTTAATCTGACACCAAAGCTGCATATATACTAGACAAAATTACCTTTTTCCATAGTCCACTATTGAGACTTTATTCTATGTTTATATCAGAATCTCATGAAAATTAACTTAATTATCTAAAACTTTTAATGACATAAAGAAGAAAAATCTAAAGCCTTGTCTTTACGCTTTCATCATTCCCCATCATGAAGGACACCGTCCTCGGCTGTTAGACATTACATTACATGAGCTTTACGCCTAACACTTACAATAGGTCAAACAATACCAAGATGACAAATAGACAAAAGTCACGTGTTAAAATAACAACAGAAAAATTAAGTGAAGTAGGTAACTTGTGGGACTACAATTTGAAAATTGTCAAATTTGATAAATCCGATACTACATGTAGTGTTTCATATGGACAAATAAAACCCTAGAATAAAACAAAATGGAAAGTTACACTTTCAATGGGAATTATGTTGAACCTAACTTTAAAAACTAACTAGGTCACCAGTAAGTCTATGGGAGAAAGATGGCAGGTGATCGGATCAACTTTCACGATTTTCACTTTTTTTAAGCCTAATAATCATTTTGCAATATCATTTTTCAGGGCGTCATTTTAGACCCTTATCGAAGACCTATAGGCACGGGGACATCTGGTAGCTCAGATTTATAACTGGCGTAATTTAGTCCATACCCTTGAACGTGTGTAAATTTATGTTATTTCTTGCATTTAAATCAGGGGTGTTGATTTACAACACACTTCGCCTTTGCTTTGAAACACAACAAAAAGTAACTACCCCTTGTTTTTCACATTACCATAACTTTTTTAACAAGCAAGTTTATGCAAGAATAATTTAGCAAGAGTGTTTCTAACAACTTACATTGATAATTCTGGTGTGAGAAATGTGATTAGATCCGTACAGTCTGATTGCGATGATGATACACGATTAAAGTTGAAATGCCACTTTTCGAAAAGTCACAGGGAGTATGTCTAATATGCCAAAATTATGCGTAAATAATGACGATTGTTTTTGCTTTATTAATATATAGTGAGGCTCACTCAACCATGATACGGTTAAACCTCTTAGTTCGTTACAAAGTCAGTAAAGATACATTTTTGCTGAAAAAATTTGGATTTCAATTTTATCAATTAACTTAATTGGATTTAGCATTTTCAAAATTGAGAAGGGTTTGGGAATTTTTAATTAGCTCACTGGAAGCGTCAAAATATGCGAAGTTCCGCCAAAGAGGTGTTAAGCGGGGTCAAACGATAGATGATTAAGCATTAAATGCGAGCATTAATCATTAAACGAAACATAATTTGTCAAATCGCGTGCAATCATAAATCCCTCAAAATGAGCCCTTAGTGACTTTTGAAAGTTACATTTTTTGCGCCTTTAATACGTGCTACTAATCATTGCATGACTTGCGGATCAATCACATTTTCCACAGAAATAGTCAATTAGTGCAAAACCTTCCCTTGCCAAATAATTTTCCTCAAAACCGTTTCTTTTAAAAAGTTATGGTATTTTGGAAAAGGGGTAGTTACTTTTTGTTGTTGTGTTTATTATTCAATGATATGATAAGTGACAGACCAATATTTATTACGTGTATATTTACTAAAATATATCTTATAACAGACTGAAATTTAGTACATTCATGACAAAACCGGTTTCTCAGTTTAAGGAGAAAAATCTATTATAAAATCGAATCTCAGATGGTATTATTGCAGACATAAACGCTGGTAATGCTGTAAACGATTAGTTGTATGGGAATGAGGCAAACTATGACAGTGCTCAAGAGACATTAGAGGCAGAATCTAAGAAGCAAGGAAGGGGCTGGGTGACACTGGAATCTTCAATTATCTCATGACACAACTTTTAGTTTTTAATCCGTTGAACTGACAAAGATTGAGGGCATAACTGAATAATGCTCCTATTGTTTGTTTTTGTTAAAGAAAAGACAATACTATTTAAGAATCTTTTGCAAAATATGAGAGCGAGAAACTCAGTATAGTTGGAGTTATATAGTGATAATCAAAATTTGAATTGAATTGAACAATCATAGAAACAACACTTTCGCTAGTCCACAGGTCTACTTTTATATCATTTCAGTGCAAGGGTATGCATCATGACAATAATATTATAACGTTTATTTACAGTCTACAAGTGTGTACCATATGCATTTACAAACATGATAAGTTTTATACATATGTCTCATGCAGATTATGATTCATAAATCAATAAATGATTATTGAAATAATACTACTGACCTAAGTCAGTTTCGTGAGCTTCACACGCGGGAGTCTTACAATGGAGCTGCACTAATCTAACTGACAGTTAATTTGTGCTGAATTATGTGTTATTACTAATATAGAAAAAAAAAACTCTTCATACAATGTGGGTGTGATGGAGTTATTATTTAATGCAAATGTCAAAATATTTGCCAAAGGATCCACTTATGGAATTTATGAGTAGGAAGAATTGTGAATTTACGATAAAATGTTTCTAAATCAAGCGCACGTCTTAAGGATTCTGCTATAAATGTTTTGCTTTTGTGTTTTAATAAGGCATTTTTAACTGTTTTCAATTATAACGGCATCAGTTACGGACCGATGTTTTCAGTGTTCAAAAACAAATCTGAGGTTCGTGATCCTCCATGGTCCTAGTATGCGTGATAAGTTGTAGATATGAAGCCCTGAAATATTTGCAGTTCAAAATGATCATTAAATTCTGTTAAATTGAGACCATTTCAGTTTCCCCCATAGACTTCAACAGTATATAATGAACGTCTACGGGACACAATCACTTGCGCCAATATGATACATATTTCGCTGGTGACAGCATTACTGTTTTGTATTCTATTGCCTTAATTTGTCATTGCAATCATTACCTAAGATGACAGATATCAAAGGACTACACAATGCTAAATAGGGTCTTTTTAAACAAATCGACAAGTTTCCAGCTTCGGGGATGGCGTTGTTTTATTGTTTTATATCGTGTTCTTTTCTCTCGATATTACAGTGAAGTTTCATACCTTTGTATACAAAGAGCGTGATACTTCTATTATATAATACGTGGATGTGAAAACAACCTCGCCGTTTAATTTGTTACAGCAGTTGCAATCTTCCCCCCCCCAAAAAAAATACAAGTATTTCCCACGTTTATTTATGTGTTTCTTAAAGGTGAGTTAGCTGCGCAGACCGTTATTTTGAGGATTCTTGACGAACTATTAATCGATTAGTATGTCTGATCGAAAGTAGAAAGGTTTTTGTACATACTTTATCCACCTGAGCTCGAGTCATTGCCATTGACATTTCCTCCAAGTAGTGAAATTGGAGTGTGTCCCAAACATTAGTTAGCTTTCTATGCGCATGCGTGATGGGAGCACTTTCGCGCTGAGGTCAGCAGGTGCAGTGGCTCCCATTGAGCCTAGCGCACTAAATCACATCCGCGTATTATATGATCGTGAATGAATGTACTATACCGTTAAGACCACCGAACTAGAATGTACACACTAGAAAGCTATCATGTCTTCACTGCGCGCACACATCCGCCTAGTTGGTTAGTACCAAATGTACACGTTTTCCCTCGCGCCTCGCGTGTTAATTCCTTCAAAAATAATCATTGATCGGTCAGCAAGTAGGCCTACTGAGCAAAATGACACCCGAACGGGGAAATTATACATATGTCAGAAGCCGTCTAGTGTTTGAGTTCTAGTTCGGTGGTTATAACAAATGTCGAGAGCTGCGAACCATATTAAAACAGCGTCATCTATCGGCGAACGATCTGGTTGGTGACGTTTACGGATATTCGCATATGTATTGGCGTTTTTCGCCACAATCCTTATCGTTCAGTCGCCAGCCGTTGGACTCGACGCAGTCCTCGTTCCAAGAGTTGTTGGGTTCGCCATCCCCCCACCACCACATGCTGTTGCTGACGAAGCCAGCCCGGTTGGCCCAGACGTACTCCCCTTCGTTGTTGCGGTCGTTGAGGGAGGTAAAGAACCAGGGGTACTTGCCGTTCAGCTGAGGATGAGCCCTGTCAAGATGTTCTCTGACGTGGACGAACTCATCGCTGCTACCGTACGACAACAGGTTCCCGCCGATCGCCTTACAGCGAGAGAAGGCGCCATCCCAGTTCCGTTCCTCTGTCATCAGGATGTAGCATTTCTCTTGGTCTGGTTCCGGGTCGGGCCAACCTTCGGGGCACTCTGTGTCAATGAAACAATAAACCGCATGAGACAAGCACGCGGAGGGAATACGAATGTCCGACATTTGCTCCAGCGACAATTGATCCGACAATTATCTCATGCACCATGACCTCAACCCTTATCCTAACCCTAGCCCTAACCCTAACCCTAGCCCTAACACGAACCCTAACCCTATTATGAACTTGAAACCCAATGCCAACCCTAACCGTAACTCTTTGTCTTCTGAGATATTGTCATCGGAGCAACTGTCGCCGGGATCACCGGGGATATGGGTGGCGACTGTCCCTATGGTTGTCAAAGTAAAGAAAATAAGGGGATTTTAAATATCTCCTTTTTCGTCACCCACCATTTCTTTTCACGCTGTCTGTCTCCGTATGGAACTGCGATAACTTCCGAACTACGGACTAAATTTTAATCAGGCGTGGTATTGCATGTTTGGCATAATATTGTTTACAGAGTGCTACCGGAAAAGTTAAAAACCAGAGCGTAATCACCACTAGAATAAAGGTTATCACAGAAGAAAACTCATATATTTCCAATCTTCTGACGTATGAAAATTATAATATTGTTTATTTCTTCTTTATAAAAAAGGGGTTTATACTGTTCTGAATTTAGGTTGACAAAATGAACCCAACTTTCTATTATAGTATAATTATGTAGCAAACTATGCAATCTTGGCATCTTCTTTTCTTAAAACGATTCCCAGTTCCCACGCAGGAGTGAATTTGGTGGAACTGTGGAAGAAGTTACAAATATTTTTAAATAGAAGTGAAAATCTAACCTCATGTGTTAATACTTTAACACTTAACATTATTTCAAATAACTATTAGGTACGAAACGTTATAAAATTTAGTACTTACTGAATTCTTTCGGGATCGAGCGTTGTGTACGTAACAAAAAGAGTAAGGAAGAACAAAAGAAAAAACACAAGAAATTAACATAAATGTGTTAAAACATGCAAACAACGTTAAGAATGACCCCTCAGAAAGAAATTCATAATTAGCTGCAAACTCTAAAAGGTGCAAAACAGTCAAAGGAAAAAGACATCTTGCGGATGGCTTCACGTATTAAAATCAGATACTTAAGATAGCAATCTTGCATTGCATGCATATATTTTAACTCATATCCTGACGTCCTTTATTTTGACTTTTCTTTTTTTGTATTGTAGCTTTGTTACAAAAAAATCAACATAATCAACTCGATGATTTTGTTGTTGTTGTTGTTATTATTATTATTATTGTTGTTATTATTATTATTATTATTATTATTATTATTATTAATTATTATTATTGTTATTGTATATTATTATTATTATATTATTAAATTATTATTATTATTATTATATTATTATTTTATTATATTATTATTAGTATCATTATGATTATTATATCTATTATTATTATTGCTTCGCCATCATTCGGATGATCAGGGAGCTAGAAAATCGAACTTAATCACTGTACCTAAGGCATCCATCCGGTAGTTTTGCATATGGATATGTGACAAACACCGGCTTTTCACCGATTCTCTTTCGATGAAGGCGGGTTCTTTTTGCGTGTGAGTGTCTGTCTCAACACGGGACGTCCGGCTCTACGTCCTATCCGAGGGACGAGGTAATTGGGATAACGTGCCTTACCCAAGGACACAACCGCCATGGCCCGGCGTGGATTCGAACCTCGGACCTCTAGGTTGAGAAACCTAGAAGTTGTTGTTGTACTTCTTCTTCTTTTTCTATTTTTCTTGCTTTTGAATGTTGTTGTTGTTGCTTTTTGTTGTTGTTGTTGTTAGTAGTAGTAGTAGTAGTAGTAGTAGTAGTAGTAGTAGTAGTAGTAGTAGTAGTAGTAGTAATAATAGTAGTAGTATCATCACTATCATTATTTTCATCCTGCCATCTCTTTCAGTAGACGAGATATTGGGATTTGACTGTATCTAAATACACAACAAAATTGAACTGAGATCTTTTAAGCGAACAGACAAATGAAATGAGCATTTGTTTTGTTCCGCATCATATGTTATACCACAAAAATGTTATTTATGTTATATGACAAAAATTACAATTTCAATGCAAAGAAATAATGAATTAATAAAAAAACACAATGCATTTCTTATTAAAATAATTGCATTTTGCATTATAATTAGTATTAGTAGTAGTACTACTATTTTTCTTCCTCCTCCTCCTCCTCTTCTTCTTATTTTTCTTCTTCTTCTTCTTCTTCTTCTTCTTCTTCTTCTTCTTCTTTTTCTTTTCTTCTTCTTCTTCTTCTTCTTCTTCTTCTTCTTCTGTCTTCTTCTTCTTCTTCTTCTTACTATTACTACTACTACTACTACTACTACTACTACTACTACTACTACTACTACTACTACTACTACTACTACTAGTACTACTGCTACTACTACTAGTACTACTACTTCTACTAATACTATTATAATTATTACCACTTTTATTATCTTAAGATTTACTTTATATTTGAAAATGAAAATGAAAGAAAAGTTATCTTTATATGAACTAAAATCTGACTAGATGGTATAAGTAATAATTATAAGGAACTCACCAGGGACTGTCCGGAGTGATCATAGATGAAACATGATGAGGAAAAAAAACAAGTGAAAAGAAATCCTTTAGAATGCAATATCTATATATTTTGGTGTGCCTGATGGCCCTTCGTATTATCAAGGGGATTCGGTCATAAACAAATTAGTCGATACTATGTCCGTAGAGGATTGAGAGGAGTTTAACCTAGCCAACGCCCTTGGATTAAAAATAATCGTGTATAATTAACATGTATATTGCCCCCCCCCCCATCACACACACATACACGCACACATACACACAAAATTTCAAACACCAGTGGTTTAACTAGAAAAAAATATCTCTCCTAAATGTTTACTCAGTAAATTACAAAATATATTGTCCAGAATTTCGACGCCCGCTTCCATACGTCCTGCCAAATCCATACAGCGGCAATGCGGCATGTAAACTTCTCATTCATTCACACCCCCTTGGTGATGTGG
>JZLH01S0273069.1:84758-94958 GCA_001188425.1 Eucidaris tribuloides
AATTCACGGCGTGACGCATCTCGCGAAACGGCGTTTCACACCAAACAGTTTCACGTGAAGTCACGGAGAATCTACCCTCCAATGTCGAAGGGTAACTTTTTTAATGTTGAAATTTCACCGCGACTTCTCCGCGACCCGCGACGCCCTTTCAGACCAAAATTTCACAGAGACGTCACGGAGAAAGTCTCGCGATGTTCACCCGGTGTGAAAGGGGTATTAGACGTAAGGAATGATTCTCGGGTATTTGTAACCAAATAAACTGTGGCATTGCCGTTACCCAGTATAGCCTGGTGATTGTGCCGCTGACCGGATATCAGTAGGTTTCAGGTTCGAATCCTACTGGGTTACTCTTTTTCTGAGTCATTACAATATCAGATCAAGCATTTGATCGTATTCATCATTAATTTGATAATATAGAGATGAACAGAAAATTTATTCTGCGTCTTAAATTCTGTCTGCAAACCTTTCATTCATTAAAACGAAGAAATTTAAATACAAGTATTAGAGACGGTCACGAAGTAACCCCCTATTTTATTTTATTTAATTTCATTTTATTTCATTTCATTCACCATCTTGACCTTTGCATGATATGAAATCGTGACATTGTTCAAGCTGATCGGAGTCTTGTAATAGTACGTACTAGACAGCAAATACGCACCCACCATCTGCAAATAATTACCCATAAGTAATGGAAATTTAAAAGAGAGCGTGTATGTTTTCCAGGGAAATCGCGATTTTATTGATCAAGCGAAAATGACAATAGGATTCCACCCGTATAAAAGGCTAAACACTGTTTAGAATTTGTCACTGTCGTAGAAGCAAGTTCATCTCTTCAGACATAATTTGCTGAGAAAGGTAAGCTCATAATCAATTTACCCTTTTTTATTGAACCGTCAGTTTTCATCTTTATTTTAAAGATATCACTTACTTCTTATATGACCGTACAGGCATTTCAGAAATAGTTTAAAGGATATGTCTTTATTTCTTCTCTTGTTTCTTTTGTTGTCTTTTTTTCTTCTCTTTTGTTGTTATGCATTGTATTTTTTCATTCGTTTCGTCTTTTTCTCTTTTCTCTTCATTTCTCTTCCCTCCCTTTCTTTTACCTTCATGTCTTTTTTTCTTCTGTTACATTCCTTTCTGATCATTCACCTTGGTGGCTTGCATTGTATTCTATTATATTCTCTTCTTTTCCTTCTTTTTTTCTCATTTTCCTTTCTTCTCTTGTCTGATCTGTCTTTCCTCACTTTCCGTACCCTTATCTTCATTTTTTTTCTTCCATTTTCTCTTCACATTTATTATCCCATTTCTCTTCTCTTTTGTCCTCTTCTCCTTTTTTCTCTTATTATGCTAAGTTTTATGTTATCATTCTCGAGCACTTTATTTTTCTTTTCGTCTTTTTGAGTGGGTGATTGTTAATTTTTTTTTATTTATTTACGTAGTCGAAGACAACAAAAATGAGTTTAGATGATATAACTTGTCGCAATAGAAACACAATTTGGTACTTAAGGCACCGTTTGTACATTTGAAAAAAAGTTCTGATTAAGAGTATGACTATACTACCTCAGTCGGTAGTTTCAAGAAAATTAACTACATGGACAGTGGTGTTAATGCATACCAAAAGGTGTCGCATTTATGACGAAAGTGTTATAAATATGCATGCTATATTACAGTGGTTAAGGTAGGTTTAGCTGTTGGGCCGTGCCCGTGCATCAATTATACAGGTACTTCCCCAATCAAATGCCTTACATTTGGTCTGTTCGTAAAATGGCCAAGTTTCTTTTCTTGTACATTTTAAAAATTGATAAGGTATATCTTCGTATTGGTATCTTGTACTCTGATGCTATTTTCTGATAACTGGTTAAAAAAAATCAAAGAATTACGATTATTAATTTGTTTTACTACAATGCACATGGATAAATAATTACATTATGGTCCCATCTTCTCCGTAAAAAGGCAATGACATTTATTATCACAACTGAACATGGGCTGCGATCGGGGGGGGGGGAGGATGTCCCCCTTTCGATTTTTTTATTCTGGGGGGATCGCCCCCCTCGATTTTTAAAACTTAATATTTTTTTCTATTTCGTTACCATTTTGATAGTTTGTCTTATCTACAAACCTAGGAATACATTACTAAAGTGTATTAATGCGGGGGGGGGGGGGGGTTAAAGTCACACTTTCCACTTTTTAACGAAAATATGTATCCTGTAGGAGCATTGGGTATTTCTATTTCGACTTCCGTGTTTCGTCCCCCTCCCACACACGTCATATGGAATCTCTGCTCCTGCAATTGGTATTACTGGGCACAAATGACGATAATGTCAAGATAAGTTGTGGTGGTGTCAACGATTAAAGCTTGGCAGCAGGGTTGGCAAAAAATTGAAATCAAAATGTAAACGGAATTCCATACATCGATGAAGTCCCCCAAAAGCAGCCAGTATTATTGAGAATGCATGGTTTCAGTGGTATTCTTGAAGAAGATGACTATTGATATAAATTGATTTCTGCCTCAGTAGGCCAAACTCTCCTTCTGACTGAAAAAAGAGCCCAGCGTCAATGGCGAATGTGGTATCCTAAAAAAGGCAAAACAGTAGAGAAAAACCTAATTGGCAGCGTTGCCCAACTTTTATGTGATCCCCTCCACTTCAACTCCTACGTTTCTTCTTGTTCTTTTTCTTCTTCTTGTTGTTGTTCTTCTTCTTCTGCTGAAATAAGGTCGAATCATTTTTTAAAAGTGGTTCAAAAATAATATGTATGGAATTTTTTTGCATCCCTCCCGCATAATTGCTTTACTTACACGGTGAATTTATTAGGAATCTGGGTCTCTCGGCTTCATGATGAAGTTTTACGCTTTTGCATCGTTGGTGGTGGTAATCCTACTTATGGGAGAAACCGTTGTCTGTGAGGAGTACGAAGATAACGAACTGGTAGGCGAGTTTCTGAATGAATTCGAGGAGCGGGGTCGTCGACCATGTCGCAATTGTCCATCGCCGTGTCCAGGTGAGTAGATATTTTTATTTAAATTGAAAAAATAATAGAAAACTCAGTACTGAAATATGTTATATCCATATCCACAAAAAAGCGTTATTATAACATCGCACCAGCTATTATATGTCACTGTAGTGTAATGACAACACACAAATAGACATAATGGAAACAATCACACGAATACAATACCTTGATATATTTACAGTCGTGGACAAAAGTTTGGAATATATTTTTCTACTAAATGCTGTTTTCAATCATATCAAGAACAGGTTTCTTGTCATGAAGTAGAGCCAGGGGCGGCGCCACAGGGGGCTGGGGGGGGGGGGGGTCAGGGGGTGCGCGGCCACCCCCTATTTTATTATTACAATGACAGGAATTTTACTGTTTTTCGACAATAACGCCCTCCTATTGTTGTTGACTTTGCTAGTAAAAAAAATGGGGGGGGGGGCCAAAAAATTGTTTTTTTTTGGTTGTCGTCGACCCCCTGCCACCGCTTGTCAGACGCTGTTCGGCTCGCATTTTGGTTATTAAAAAAAAAAATTGTTTGGCAAGCAAAATTTTCCCGACGGATTTCGCCCCACCTAAAATTTTACCCTGGCGCCGCCCCTGAGTCAAGCTCATTTGAACTTAATAATGATATGTTCTGCATGGGTAATCGATCATTATTCGTAAGAAATCTGCAAAGAAATAAACATATTCTAAAAATTTTTGTCCAGGACTATTATACTAGCCCTTAACATGCCGAAGTCGCAGATCTGCACCACATAAAGTCCATAGAGGTTTGAATCTCTGGCACGTTAGGAGCTAGTAGGTGTAAAATCTGTGACAAAGAAATGCATTTACTACTATCGTAACTGATATAGAATAGAGAAATGATATTTTGGGAAGGCATTTGGTTTGGGGGCACACAAGATGGGGTAGAACCAAAGCTTTGTGTCCTCGTAAAGGCAATAGTGCAGAATGTACTCCAATTATCGAAAACGTCCTTTATACATGTACATCATTAATAATACAGGTAGTTTGGGGCAGAAAAACAAAGCCCAAGATGTTGGGGATATACCCCCCCCCCTCCCTACGATGAATAATGGAAAATGTATTATATCTTGTGCTAACGAAGTTTTTTTTTATTCGTTCTTTGTTTACTTTCATTTCCTTCTCTTCTGGCAGTACTTGGTAAGTTCCTATAAGTTTCATTTTGTTAAAGAGACCTTCTTTATTTTATTCATATGTTAGATTCTATTTGTCTCCATAGATACCCGTATAAACAGTGCATACTTTTTGTGTTACAATTTTTGGACCAAGAACTTGTCTTCTACAAAAAAATCCCTATCAGGAATGAATTTGAATCGGAAAGGCTTACGTTAACATTATGAAATAGGATGAGAATGATTTTCCAGTTTAAGATTACGTTGCTGACACTCATGAGCGCTACAAGACAATGACGTTGAAGAACAAAGACAAGGAAGAAGGAGGAAACGAAGAAGAAGAAGAAGAAAAAAAAAAGAAAGAAGAAGAAGAAGAAGAAGAAGAAGAAGAAGGAGGAGGAGAAACAAGAAACCGTGTAGTAGCCCGTCACTTTTAAACCGGCTTAAAGTCAAACAATGAAAGAAATGGTGGTCTTGATATGTAAAGATAAATCTTGAAATTAAATGCTACGATGCTGCAATGCATGTTTTTGATATCTTAGTTGGAAAGGGATATCAACCTTTAACCACCTCCATATTTTGGAACGTTTACGGCGTTTAATTGTGAAGGGTCACCAATGACATTGTTTGAAATGTTTTAACAAGATAATTTTGATAATTTTGTTTTAATTTCTGTCTTTCCATTCTCTTTGCTACATCCATCGCTCTCATCTAAGAATTCAGTAAGTATCAGCTTCTAATTCATTATGTAACTTATCACATTTAGATGGTTATTTATCAAAATGATTCCAAAATAACACTGAATTTCATAACTTTATACCGACGTGATTAATCTCTTTTTATTGATCATTCCGAAAATCGTCTTCACAGGGTGGACTCGTGGTCTTCTTTGAAGATTCTGGCAGTTTTCTTGTTTTTTATGGAAAAAAATGGATTTGTTCCATTTGTTTCTCAAATATGCGAGTTGGAAACTAGGGCGAAGAGAGCCACTTGTTTGGACAAAAGTTCAGAAAGGAATAAATTTACTAAAATTGATGTTCCCAGTCAATAGAGAGTTCTTCTGATATGACATTTGGGATCTTTAGCGGAATTGCCGTCTCACCTTAAGGGGCAACATGTGTTTAGAGCATGAAAACATTGAAACATCATTTCTTTTTAATCGTTCATTCACCGAACTACAAAATAACATTTCCACTATATTTCCTCGATTAGTATATTGGTTCTTTGGACTTATTTTTGCGGGGGCGAAATTTAGACATATTTCTGTTCCATTAAAGGCTCCGTATTCTGTGTGTACCATAGCACCGGCTTTTACTTACCAACTTTAAAGGCAGTGGATCTCTTTTGCATGTCTAAAAATTAACATTGTGTAAATACAATGGCATTTAGAAGAAAATACCATTTCATTTCATTTCATTTTATTTAAACACGGTAATAAAAAGAACTTGCATCAGCCAATACCGGCTGTTTTTCAGCAAGTCCGTGCTGACAATATTTACAAATATGAACATTCAATTAATTAATAAGCTATATCAAAAACAATACATACAAAAATAAGCAATTACATTAAAATATATATTATATAAATTATACACTAACATAAATAAACATGAACACTTACAAATAAAACTAAAAACGAACTAATTAAACACAACCCTATATAAAAGACGAAAACACGGGACAACAAAAGTAGACAGACCTAAACTACATCTGGGAACCTTTAGCAAAATAAAGGAGCTCGAAACTCAGTTTTAGTGGAATATAGTGACCGTTAGACTCTGATTTGAATTTTTTTTTCTCGCGAGAAAAAAATCCTACCATAGAACGTACACTGAACGGTTATGGTTTTTCTGTCGCATTTTTCAAATTCTATGTTATTACTGACCCCCAAGTTTCACAGACATGCCTTTCATCAATAGCCTAAGGGCATGGGCTATCTTTTCCTGGTGTGCGGGGATGTTTGCAAATGAGATTCACTGCCTTTATTAGGGTCTTCAGCAAAGCTCCTTGCTCTCTGTGCTTTTACCTCATTTGGATTGTTTCCTCGTATTTTCTCCTCACGACACAGAGTGCCCCGAGGGTTGGCCTGACCCCGAACCAGGGCAGAACAAATGCTACGTTTTCATTGATGAGGAACGGACCTGGGATGGTGCTTACTATCGCTGCAAGGAGATCGGCGGGAAGCTCTTGTCTTACGCAAACGACCAGGAATGGGTTGACGTGCAGGAACATCTGAAGAGGCTCCACCCTCAGCTGAACGGAAACTTCCCCTGGTCCACACCTCCCTCAACGACAAGAACAAAGAAGGGGAATACGTGTGGGCAAATCGTGTCGGTCACGTGAGCGGCAGCAGCACCAGATGGAACGACGGCCAACCCGACAACTGGTACGACGAAGACTGTATCGAGTCCAATGGCTACCGGCTGAACGACCAGGATTGCGGCCATAAGCGCAAATACATCTGCGAATATCCTTAAACCTGACCAATGCCCAATAGATGGCGCTATTTTAATTGGGATCCCAAGAGCTGTCGAGAATGAAAGAGTTTGGCTAACTTGGTTTCAAGTACGTTGCAATATGAAGTCTAAAGTCATGTTATGACCGAAAAACAATGGATTCTACTGAACCCGGGAAGGGACATGAAGAATAGAAAATGAAGGTTTTTTTGTATTGCCTGTATTATTTAAATTAGATATAGATCCCTTTTCTGGAACACGAATGTGCCATTCTCGCTCTGGATAGCTGTCTGTAAAAAAGACTGGCTAACCAATGTCCTTCCCCAGTGGGAAAAATGAAGAAAAAGTAAAAACAGAAGAAGAAAACATGGAAAGAATGAAAAACAAATCTTCATGCAAATTTCTCTCTTCATGTCCCTTACCGGGATCCGTAGGATTCTTTCATAAAGCAACATTGTCACTGAATGATCACGTGAAAACAGGCACCATGTTGCAACCTAGTGAATCTAAGTTGGCCAAACTCCCTCTATTAACGGCTCTCTGGGTTCGTTTCTTCCACTTATCAGGACTTCCAGTTTTGTGAAGGTAAATATCATCCACGTCGACGGTGGACGTAGTATCTACCATGTGAATCTTCTCATGTGATCCATTTAATTGGAAAACGTTAAGGTCTTCTAGTAAGAAAGTGATGGATAATGTTGTGGTGAATTCGTGATCGAAGATTTTTGGAGCCCAAGGGCATGCCGTGCCTCATATGGCCGCCTGCTAAAGGGAAACCTTGGACAATTTAGCGCAGTGACGTCTGAGACAAGATGCATGCGGAGTGCATTTTAAAAATCTGTAATCATGGAATTCATCGAAATCAAAGTTCACACCACTTAGAAGTACTTTAATGTTTACTATACACGGATTGCGAAATCGTAAGGTAATGAAAACGCATCACGTTCGACGTTAACATGGACGACGTTTACGTTCACACAGCAAAAATATATTTTCATGACGTCTCATGGGGCTTTGTGCGCAAGACGCTAGAGCGATTTTGGATCGACTACAGTTCGAACTCGAATTAACCGGGCTACGTTGGGACCGAGCAGCCACTCGATAAGTGATATGGCCGGATTAAGAGAGATAATGTACAAACACGTATAGGGGAGGTACAACATGCATTAAGTTGTTGTTAAACAAACCCAAAGACACGATGCACAAATTGCAACAGACTCCACATTAACACTTGTATTTTACTGTCCCTGATAACAGCCATGTCTGTGTTACATTCTGATAAAGGTGTATCAATACACGTACATTGACTGATAAGCCCATTGTCCGGATAACAGAGATCTCCGTATAATCGATCGGGTATAACTGTATAACTGTATACTGAAATTTCGCTGGCTCGCAGTCTGTCTGGTGTGTAAAGGCATGAGGACTTCTGAAATATGGACTAGCGAATGAAATAGGCGCCATCTTGATGAGGTTCGTCTTGGCATTGTATAAAGTCTGACCAGTCAAAAAAATTACTTTAAAATTGAAAGTCAAACCGAATGTCTGGGACCAAGATTTACGATATTTTTTTTTTTAATTTGAATGGTGATTTTTGATGAATATGTTAAAGGGACTGAATCGTGGGCATCGACGGCCTCGATGAGAACAAAACTTCACGGCCGTCACTGTCGTACGCGCTAGCTCCGTTTCGCGTGGGTGTGTTGAATGTGTTGGTGAAAACCAGTCCGAATGCACGCAGCAGCGCACTGGCAGATCGTGTATTCATAGTACGGCCAATGAGAAGACAACAAACTCAAGAGCGAGGTTTCTCTTCAATTTACCGGAAACGTGCGGCAATTTGATTATTCGGGCTCCTTTGTTCTATAGCTGTTTGCGATCCATCGCGTCGGCTGTTAGTACTGAACGAAATTAAACACCTCCACACGTCACTTATTTCACTGTATAACTCCGAATATCGGATAGCTACGAACGGGTGACGGCGTGAGTTTTGTTTCATTCAGGCCGGTCCGATGCCACGATTCAGTCCCTTTAAAGTTATAAAATAATTGGAAGTTTTCGCTTCGTTCTTATCACACGCAATAACGTCTGAGGGGGTACATTTTCTAACTGAAAATCATTCATGTAATGAAATCGGAGACATTTATTTTGATATACTTGTCTTCTGGGTGACCTTTAACTTGATTTAAAAATAGATTCGTTCCATTTTAACAAAATAGATATATAAAATGAATAACTGTCTCTAAAAAAAAATCAAGTTTGGTGAAATTTGGAATAAACTTGCTATATAGCGTACTTATGGCTTTTGCTTAGTGTTCATTTTTTACATTCAGGCAAATAATTATTTTCTATCGTCTGTTCCATATTGTAATTTTAAGCGACAAAATAAAATCGGTTACAATGTTTCGGAAAAATACTGACGTTGATTTGCTTCTGTTATCGTGCAAACGTATTACTGACACACAAATCATATCCGGCTTAATTGCATATAGTAAACATGAGTTACCACTGGGATGGGATGGGAGTGGCGCAGTTCGTGTATAGAAAACCGGTAGGCTACTTTAGGAGACCAGCCAATGTAAGTAAGTAGCAGTTCTAAAAACCGTTTAAAATCATTCTGGGCATGTTCGTACATACCAACTCTTTCCAATCCTTATTCATTTGATGAAAAAACGTACATTTTGGACGAAAATATTGGCCAAAAATACGAGTGTTCAGCAATTGTTTCGTATACGGCGGTCTTCACGCTGCACTGGCATACGCGGCGAGCGCGCACTCACGGCTCTGAACGAAGTTAGCACAAGGATTGCCGCAATGAACATCGTTCCGTGGTAGACCTTGTATCAACCGTGCAACAGTGTCGTTCGCTAACTTTATTCAGAGCCGTGAGTGCACGTGCGCCGCGTATGCCCCGCTAGCGGCAGCGCGAAGACCGCCGTATATGAAACAATCGCTGAACACTCGTGTTTTTTTACCAATAATTTCGTCCAAAATGTACGTTTTTTATTCAATCAAATGAACAAGGATTGGAGAGAGTTGGTAAGTAAGAACATGCCCAGAATGATTTTGAACGGTATTTAGAACTGCTATAGTACTTACATTGGCTGGTCCCCTAAAGTAGGCTAAAGGTTTGCCGTGTATAGCATACAGTGCACTCGGGTATAAGCGTAAGACCTACTGTATACTAGTATCTGATACAAGCCAAGTGCTACATGTACACTGTCATGAGATTATGCAACCTTAGCTATTGTTGATTGTAAAATCCATGAGAGTACTACAGTCAGTACAGCAGGCTTAAAGAAATCACTATACAGTCCCCCCGTCCTAGAAAAAGCCAGAACATTAAAACAATGGCTTATTGTGCGGAAGCATGGGGGTATGATTGAAAAAACAAGCTCAAAGTAAACTAACTTACGCTCGTTCAAATGATACATTAAACAAACTCATGCATTTCTGAGTAACATGACTTCAAAATTTTAATTTCAAAACCATTTGCTACACCTTTTGCATTTGACACTGAGCACACCATGTATCCATTTCTTCCTTTCCCTGATGTGCTCACTGTTTAATGTAGGTTAATGTGTTATTGACATCATAAACTATTTCATTCT
>JZLH01S0273091.1:23868-35201 GCA_001188425.1 Eucidaris tribuloides
ACATTTTTTACCTATAGTAATAGCTCTTTCACTGTAATACAGACTTGATGATTAAATGGATAGAAGTAAGTGTAATAAAAATCATCGATTTTCTCAAATCAGTCAAAATGATTTAGCGCTTTTGGTTGCAAGCTCTTCATATGTTTATTTCTCCAAGTTCCTTATATATATATATATATTATATATTATATATATTATTGGAAAATCTAGCATACTTAATGCAAAACTAGATGATGTTTATTCAAAAATAACAGGAGAATTCAAAAAAGGAACATTTGGATACAATATTGCAAATTAACATTTTAAAGAAATGGTCTATTGAGAACATGATACAAGTAAATGTATAACATTTGAATAATCACAGGCGGCATTTATGATATTCTGCTATTGAAATATTGATTTTCCAGATCCCCTTTTAGGGGGAGTCAGTGTAGTCATATGCAAGTGGTCGTTAGTTTGAAATCTCGATTGTGATGTAAGTTTGTACATTTCTCTTCAGGACCTTGACGCAAAGCATGTTACCTGATCTCTGTGTTTCCTGGAATAAATTCTTTCAATAAAATAATAAATAAAATATAATTAATAAATGTCATGCATTCCAGCTGTTACTATAACCTGGTAGTGCCAGTAGCTGTATATTACATGTGACAAGTGGGGAGAGGTTTGGAAACTCCAAGGTGAATAATCATGATAATATTTCTCGGGCCGGGAATAAGTTGAACGTGCTAAATTTGATGCCACCCCTCCATTAACAGTTTATAGTTTATTCCCATAACATTTACCTTTTGAAACTAGTTAAATCTATATAAAAAAGTTATTGACCAGTCTAGGAGTACTTAGATGTTTTGATCTGCATAAACTTGCAATATCAACATTTGTATAATGATTACCCGCAAGAGATATTTTTACCGCATTCTTGAACGCAAATATTTATGATATGAGAATTATGCATACAGACTGGAAGCAAAGAACGTTCATGCTTAGACTCCGAAATTTTAAAACAACACATGTTCATTTATCTATTTCTATTCTTGGAACGATGTTTCGGAATAGTTTACCCCAAATATTTGAGAAGAAAGAATAAGTTTTCATTCGAATAAATCTCAAAAAATTCATTTGTGAATAAAGCTCAGTGTCATGAATAATACTTCTGTTTGGTATAATCTACTTTTAGTTGCCAACTTACATCGAATACATATTATAAAATAATCTTAACCAATATGGCACCAACAAAAGAAAATACCAATCATACAATTAAGTAATAAACAAATGAAATTAAATAACACGAATGATTTCATTTCGCCTTATGGGAAACTTCTCCCAGGAATCGTTCTGTACTTGGCCATTCAACAATTTCTCTATCATCACAAGTATTCACCCAACTTCTTCTTACCTGTAGAAAATGCTATTATTTCATTTCTCGGTCTTTTGAAAACGGCCCCAAAATATACATTTTGTACACTACAATATCCTCCCATTTTCATCACAAGAATATATGGTACATATAATAAATATGATTAACCATGCTTGCTTGTTCAGAAGCCTAAGACAACGAATTATTAGAACGACGTTCCGCGAAGCTCTTAGAATGATAATACTTCATTCAGCTAACGATAATCAATGATATTTGCTACAAATATCACAAGATTCTACTAGTAAGACACGACGAAACAAATGTTATGGTAACGTTTTAATAAGGAAACATTAGATATATAGTCGATGTCTTCTTGCGGTTTTAAACAAAAGAAAATCGCGTATCTTCTTATGAACAGTGCTGTCGTATTATAGCGCGAATCCAAAGGCGATTAATCTTGCTACAGAACATGTTAAGTTGGTAAAAATGCTACTTTCTTGAACTGCCAACCACTGCTGCGAGTTGTTAGGTCTGGAATGCTTCCTTTTGCCGGCATGACGTCCAACCCCACGACGAGTTGCTATTCCCGCAGGACCCCGAGATCACGAAATCTCTGTCAGTGAGAGGTGGCCAAGTTATACATTGTGGACTTTGCTTCGCATAACCCTATTTGCGAACCTGATGACGAAGAAGACGAGGGCATTGGCTACTGCCAACCTACCCGCGACGAGGACTCATAGGGCTGACGCGACTGCGTATATCGGGGACACATACGATCCCAATCCGATAGTGAATTAAACAATCATAATCATACCATGATGATAATGATGACAGAGGATGATGCATGGATGATCAATCGTCCTCGGCGTATCGCTTGTGAGTAATCCATGACAACACACACTAGTCCTCTCGTCTCAGACTCAAATCAACAGATGTACGTTACGTTCTTCTTTCCGAGGTATAGGGCAGCCAACATTTCCTGCAGACACGCTTGGCCTATCGTTTCATCCATCTCAGTGATATGTTTGTTTTATCTGAATAAATGGTGTATTTGAAATTAAAACCAGAAACCAAAACGAAACTGACGTTCAAAAGCGTAATACAAGTACCAGGAAACGGTCAATAAATTATATGTACATGACTTCGCATAAGGCTTATCAGTGCACTCATCAAGGCAATTTAACAAAATTGAATTGGTTCTTTAATGGTAAACTCTACCTTTCCTGATTGTATGTGTCGTGTGCGTGTGTGTGTCATGTGTGTGTCATGTATGTGTACATCGTGCTGTGTGGTGTGTGTGTGTCGTGTGTGTGTGTGTGTGTGTTGTGCCTGTGTTGTGTGGTTGTGTGTGTGTGGTGTGTGTGTGTGTGTGTGTGGTTGGTGTTTGTGATTCCTGCTGTGTGGGTTTTGCTGTGTGCTGCTCTTAAGATGTGTTTAAAAGTACTGAACATAATAATCAAAAATCAGGAAATCGGATGTGATAACTGGGCTAATAACAACCCCCTACCAACTCCGGATGATGCATTATTTTTTTCACCGATCTAATTTTAAAAAATCATAATATTGCTTTTATTTTTGGCGTCGCTTATGCCCAAAAGTATTATTATCACTTAGTTTAATGATCTCTCGAGCGATTTACTTCTACCATCTGAGAGATTTGTAAACTGCTCTCATGTTATCATGTAAAACTTTTACAAGGTCCACTAGGGCATGACAAGACGCGCGAATGCCGAATTAGTTAATATGCAACCTATTCACATATTGTTGAACATTCCGTCCACTGGTCTTCATCATTCCTAAATACTTCCCACCATGTCCACTCTTTCAGGACAGGACAAAATTTCCGTCGTCCAAATTTTGGTCGAGTCCAAGATTTGGAGCATTAAAGAACTTCCTAACACGTTCGGACATCCGTCTGCATTGTCTGTGGGTAATTGTATTGAGACATCCTGCTTCTTCATCAAATAGCTCAGCGAAAGTCGGCGTTCGGGTAGTTCGCAGGGCAGAGAAGGAACGCCTATGCGTATCTGTTATAAGCGAAGTGCGCGACATTTGCGTAATGGCACGAATGGTCACAGTTCAGCAGATTTCATGCCCTTTTTGACTAATTCATATGACAAACACCAAGTATGCAATCTCAAAACGCAAAAAATTCGTAGTAAGATATATTCCGAGAAACGATTTATTTCCCACTTTTTGCTTGCCTTCTGACGCTGAAAAAATGCCGAAAGTCACATAATTTCTTCCACAACCCTTCGTAGTTGTCTTTGCTCTTGTGGAGTCCAGCAAACCCTTGTCGGACACCCTGCCTTATTATATCCTCTTTGGCATAGAAAATTGACACAATATTACCTGAGTGGCACTTCAGTAATAACAAACAAATGTAATGAAAGAGCGCTCAAGTGGTTCTACAAGTCATAAAGCTAAATGGTTTTTGAGAGTAATGTTTTATGATTAAAATGATCTGCGCTAATTTAGTAATCGTCATTGCTTTTGTATTAGTTTAAAACGAATAGGAACCGTCTTTTATCATAACCACACACTAAAATTATATATTATTGTGATTTTGGCGCAAAAACGAAGACTTCTAACAGCTTCCCTATAACTCTATGCATGTATCCGTCATTTCTTAAAGGCATGGAATACATTCTAACATTGCATAAGTACCACTTATAAATTGTCAAAGTTTGATTTCTGACCTGCACGAAATTAGTGTTTGAAAAGACAGATAAATACCCTGGCACACAAACCTTTACAAAGTTATGCTGATGACTTGCAAAATATGAGCAGGTAAACAAAAATATCATGGTAAAAAAAAATATTCGGTAATACAGCATTCTAATATGTGAGAAATGGAAAAGTCGCTCATTACTTTTCATTATTTAAAATCACTTCTAAAGGAAAATAGCAAGATTGAAAGAAAGCCGCAATTTGGGACACAACCATACAGGAATGAAGTATGAATGCACTATTTCTGCACTCTCGAAATCTTGAGGTCAAGCATTTCCTGTTCTGTACAAAATGCAGAGAAAAGAAAAAAAATGAGCTGTAGCTTTTTATGGTTTTAGTTTCTTTTCTATCACGGTCATACTTAAATTAATTCAATACTGGTAAACACATGCTTGCTTCTCCTAAAAAAAAGCCAAAGACATATCCTTGTTTCAGTTCATGTAGTTCTTAGTTGAGGCCTTTTCACCACTCCCAAAAAACATTGAGCTGTAGCTTTGTATGGTTTTAGTTTCTATCACGGTCATTCCTAAATTAATTCAATACTGGTAAACACATGCTTGCTTCTCCTAAGACAAACAAAGACATATCCTTGTTTCAGTTCATGTAGTTCTTATTTGAGGCCTTTTCACCACTCCCAAAAAACATTGAGCTGTAGCTTTCTATGGTTTTAGTTTCTATCACGGTCATACTTAAATTAATTCAATACTGGTAAACACATGCTTGATTCCCCTAAGATAAACAAAGACATATTCTTGTTTCAGTTCATGTAGTTCTTAGTTGAGGCCTTTTCACCACTCCCAATTATTTCCCCGTCCTTTAATAATCGCTTCAAACTGCAATTTTTTCATGGGCTTTATTTTTAGACCTTATCAGAGAAATAGTAGAAGGGCTATCATGTAGCTCGGATTTTGTTTTAAAGGCAGGACATCTCTCTTGCATGCCTAAAAATTAACATTCTGTGAATACAATAGCATTCAAAAGAAAATGTCATCTGGGAACCTTTAGCAAAATATAAGAGCTAGAAACTCAGTTTTATTGGAATTATAGTGACCGCTAGACTCTGATTTGAATTTTTTCTCGCGAAAAAAAAATCCTACCATAGACCGTAAACTAAACGGCTATTGTTTTTCTTTCGCATTTTTCAAATTATAGGTAATTACTGATCCCCAGATTTCACAGACATGCCCTTCATCAATAACCGAAGGGCATGGGTTATCTTTTTCTGGTCTACAGGGATGTTTGCAAATGAGATCCACTGCCTTTTAAGACAAGAACATTGTTAAACCATGCCTTAAACTGGAACAAATGGTGACGTATATAGTACCAGTAAAATTGTTCATGGCATTATCGATGTCATCATCAAATTTCTCCTGCGTCGTTACTCTATCAGGGCGCAAATCCAGGGGGACAGGGGGACATGTCCCCCCCCCCCCACGATTTTGAAGGTGGGGGACACAATATCAAATGTCCCCCACGAATTTACATGTGTGCATTGTGATTGTGGTTTGGCTAGTAATTTGGCAAGTAATATTTTTTTGGCGGGCAAAAAATGGTTTTGGTCGTCGTTGGCCCCCTGCCCCACATTTGTTAGAAGTTGATTGGCTAGTAGTAATTTGACAGGTAAAAATATTTTTGGCGGGAAAAAAAATGGTTTTGGTCGTCGTCGGCCCCCTGGTCCCCTGCCGCTTGTCGGCAGTTGTTTGGCTAGTAATTTGACTTGTACAAAAAAATTGGCAGGCAGGTTCCTGCATGTGATGTCCCCTCTACATGTAAAAATGGATTTGCGCCCCTTATCTGAATATCGCGGAACGTGAAGGTATACTGGTTACGGACATTAACCGAAAACTATCAATCTATCACCTGACAGATATCGTTTTCTTGATGTCATCATCAAATATCTCCCACATGGCGTTGGTCTTCTGAGGTCATCGCGGGTTATTGGTCTATCAGAATATAACGTGAAGGTATACTGGTAGAACACCAAACTATCATGTAAACAGACATCATGTTCATAAAGGGAATAAAACCCAGCATCTAAAAATAGATAACAATAAGAGAAACAAAATGGTGATAGTTTAAGCAAATTTGACGGGACTGTTCAAGAGTTATAAATTTTTAAACTTTACTCAATAGTAATCATGGAGGATTGTTAACTTGGCAATTCTACCACTTTTTAAAATGAAAGTGTGTAGAACCTCCCATTGGTTTTGTACAAAAATCTTTACAAGTTTGCATTTTTCTGCAATGTCAGTTGAGAAGTTAATCAAATTTTCAGAAAAATATGAAGAATCTTTTTTGCTGGGACGTATTTGTACAACAAGCAAAAGGCAATCACATATTTCATAAAACATGAAAATAAGTAAAAATTTGTGTACAAATTTAACAATCCTCCATACTAACAATTGAATAAACTTTGAACATTCATAGCTCTTGAAATGTTCGGTCAGATTTGCTCAAACTTTCACCGTTAGGCCTATATTTCTTTTATCATTCTGTATTCTCTGAAAGCTGGAAGATGTTTGGTTTTCATTCCACTTTCATCAATCTCTTCATCAAATTTATCCCCGCCGCTTGGCGTTGGTCTTCGGTTGAATCGCGGGTTATCGGTCTATCAGAATATAACGTGAATGTATACTGGTTACAGAAGGTAACAGGAGATCACCAATCTATCATTTAGAAGATATCGTGTTCCTAAACACCAGATGAGGTTCTACCCTCCCTGCTCAAAATTATTGCAACATACACTATAACGCATACTTTTTAAATTGCAAGGGTCTTTCTATAATGACGTCCTTGTAAAGTTTATAATTGGAAAATAACAAATTATTTGAAAATAAATTAATAAACAATCTTTCTCCTTTCTTCTCCAAGGCGGAGAGATTATCAAATGCAGGTGCAGCCATAGGTATAGGGACTTGAACATGAAATTTAACATTTTTCTCGCCTCCCTAATAGGGGTGGGGTGTTTATTCACACTACCATCGTAATTTGGTTTCATATTTCTCGTGAAACGTTTATGATGGCTTGGAACGACTTCCAACTCACTAAAAATGCCAAGGTGTTCCACTAACGCGGTCTCAGAAATAAGACAACACCCCGCGAAGACGAAAGCGCTTCCTATCTTCATTAAGACAGTGGTAAGGAGGCTACGTCCCATACTTTAGACAAGACCTCTATAAGTTATAATTTATCATTCTTTCTCAATTTTAAAGGCGGTTTACTATTGCAAACATACTAACATTTACTTTCATGTGACTTTTCAATGCATTAAATATATTGAAGTGAAGAGAAGGCCATCATCTTTAATTGGTAGGCCTTATCCTCCTTACCACAGTCTTATGAAGATAGGAGGCGTTTTCTTCTTTACGGGGTGGTGTCTTCTTTCTGAGACCCCTTCAGAGGAACGTATTGATATTTTTTGTTTGGATGGAAGTCTTTCCAAACAATCAAACCATTTCACGGGAAATATGAAACCGATTTACGATGCTAGTTTGAATTAACATCCCACCCCTATAGGGAGGCGAAAAAAAAAATTATATTCCAGCCCCTCTGCCGTGGGTGCGCCTGCATTTGATAATCTCTCCTCCTTGGAGAAGGAAGAAGAAGGATTGTTCATTGATTTCTTAACAAATAAGTTTTTATTTTCTAATAATAAACTTCATTAGGATATCATTATAGAAAGGACCCATCAACTCAAAATGCATGCGTTATAGTGTATGTTACAATATATTTCTGAGTAGGGAGGGTATATTTTACACAACCTTAACCATTGTTTTACTGGTTCCGGTAGTTGCCCCTCCCAACACGCACACGGACACACATACAACAAAAGAAAGTTCTTCCTCCTTCACAGACCCCCCTGTTGCGGCACAAATTGTCGCCGCGTCACAAATTGTCGCCGGCGACAATTTGTGACGATTCGTGAAAAACCTGACGGCACAAATTGTCGCCACCGGCACAAATTGTCGCCGGCGACGATTTGTGCCCGGAGTTGACGGCATAGATTGTCGTCAGCCATGATCAAATCACATTTAATTGTTTGTGGGTGTATGTATGTGTTCGTGTGTTTGTAGGTGTATGTGTGTGTCTGTTTCTGTGTCTATATGTGTGTGTCTGTATGTTTGTCTGTGTGTGCATGTGTATGTCTGTATGTGTCTGTTTGTGTGTCCGTATGTGTCTGTGTGTCTGTCTATGTGTCTGTTTGTGTGTCTATATGTGTCTGCATGTTTGTCAGTGTGTGTCTGTGTGTGTATCTGTGTGTCTGTATGTGTCTGTTTGTGTGTCTATTTGTGTCTGTGTGTCTCAGTGTAAGTCTGTAAGTTTGTCTGTGTGTGTCTGTGTATTTGTGTGTGTCTGTGTGTCTGTGTGTCTATGCATCTGCATGTGTCTCTGTGTCTGTGTATGTGTGTCTGCCTGTATGTGTTTATGTGTCTATATGTGTCTGTGTTTTTGTCTGTCTATGTCTGTCTGTATGTGTCCGTTTTGGTGTATTTGAGTGTGTATCTGTTTGTGTGTATGCGTGTTTGTCTATGTGTGTCTGTCTGTGTGTTTGTATGTTTCTGTTTGTGTGTCTGTATGTGTGTTTGTGTGTCTGCATGTGTCTGTTCTGTTTGTGCATTTGTGTGTAAATGTGTCTGGATGTGTCTAGTCTGTATGTGTCTGTTGTTTGTTTGTATGTCTGTGTGTTGCGTGTTTGTCTGTATGTGCTTGTGTGTCTGTGTGTATGTCTGCGTGTTTGTGTGTGTCTGTATATTTCTGTTTGTTTGTAGGTGTCTGTGTGTCTGTCTGTTTGTCTGTTTGTGTGCATGCATGTGACTGTGTGTCTGTTTATTTGTGTGTGTGTCTGTCTGTATGTGTATGTTTGTGTGTCTGTGTGATTGTATGTCTTATTGTGTGTCTGTGATTGTGTGTCTGTGTATGTATCTGTGTGTCTGCATGTGTTTGTGTGTTTACGGTATGTGTCTGTGTGTCCGTGTGTGTCTACATGCGTATCAATATATGTCTGTATTTGTGTGTGAGTCTCTGTGTCTGTTTGTATGAATGTGTGTTCGTTTGTGTGTGTCTGAGTGTTTGTGTGCTTGTAAGTGTCTGTATGTGTCTGTTTGTGTGTCTGTATGTATCCATTCTTTTTGTACGTGTCTATGTGTCTATGTGTCTTTGTGTCTGTATGTGTCTGTGTTTGTTTCTCTTTGTGTGTCTCTGTGTCTGTGTGTCTCTGTGTGTCTGTATGTGTGCATGTGTCTGTGTTTTTGTCTGTGTGTGAGTCTGTGGGTCTCTGTGTGTGTCTATTTGTGTGGCTTCATGTTTCTGTGTGCTTGTGTATGTCTGTGTCATTCATACACCCAGACAGACACACAGACATAAAACATACACACACGAACACACAGTATGCGTAGATGCACACATACACACAAAGAGAGACATATACCCACAGCACACTGACACAGACACATAATTAGACACACAAACACGCAGACCCACAGACGTATACATACAGACAGACACACAGACACACACGGACATACATACACACAGACTCACACACAGACAAACACACAGACACAGACACAAACAGACACAACAGACACACACACTCACACACAGACAAACGCAGACACATAGAGATACACACAAACACACAGACTCACACACAGACAAACACACAGACACTTACAGACAAAGAGAAACATACAGACGTACAAACGCATAGGCAAACACTCAGACATACACGAAGACATACAAACAGACACACAGACACACACAGACAAACATACAACACACATACACACAAATAACAGATGCATACAGACACATGGGCACACATACACATACAGACGCAGGCAAATACAGACAGACACACGAACAGACATATTCAGACACACACAAATCCACAGACATACAAATAGACACACAGACACATACAGAGAGAGACACGCGAACAGACACATTTAGACACACACTAACACATAGACATACAAATAGACACACAGACACATACAAACACACAACACACAGTCACATAAACAGACAGAAGACAGATACAGACACATACATAGACACAGATAGACACATTCAAACACACAGACAAACAGACAAACACACATACATGAAAACATACACACACGAACACACAGGCATGCATAGATACATACATAAACACACACGGACACATACCCACACAGACATACAGACACAAACAGACACACAATTAGACACACAGACAAACACGCAGACCCACGGACACACAGATACATATACACACAGATACACAAACAGACACTTACAAACAAAAAAAACATACAGACACGAAAACACATGGACAAACACACAGACACACACAAACACAAACACATAAAACAGACATACAGACACATACAGAAAAACACACAACACACAGACACACAAACAGACAACAGACACATACAGACACATAGACACACACAGACACATACAGAGACACGGACAGACACATTCATACCCACAAAAACACACATACATACAGACAAACAGACACATACATACAAACACACAACAACAGACAGATACAGAGTAGACACGTACAGACACATACACACACAAAGACATGCAAATGCAAAGACACTTACGAACACACGAACAAACACATACAAACACACAGACACATACACAAACACTCAGAGAGACATACAAACAGACAAACATACACACAGACTCACACAAAGACAAATACACACATACAAACAGACATATACAGACACACAAACAGCCACACAGACACAGACAAACAAAACATACAGACACATACAAACACAAAGACATACAAACAGACACACAGACTAACACACAACACATAGACACACAGACAACAGACACAAACAGACATATAGACACATACAGACACACGAACAGACACATTCAGACACAGACAAACACACAGACGACCACACAGACACACACACAAACAGACGTACAAACAGACAGACTCACAGACTCATGCAAAGACAAACACACAGACACATACAGACAGACATACAGACACGAACAGACATACAAACACACACACACACACACATATTTAGTGGGTGGTGACAATTTGTGACGGTGGCGACAATCTGTGCCGCTGGGTTTTTTTCACGGCACAAATTGTCGTCAATGAGGCAAAAATTTAGGATCAGGAAGAGTGTCACAAATTGTCGCCGGCGACAATCTGTACCGATTTGTTCAAAACTTGACGGCACAAATTGTCGCCGCGTCACAGATTGTCGCCGAC
>JZLH01S0273091.1:36701-46813 GCA_001188425.1 Eucidaris tribuloides
AAGGGAGGAATATCAGCGGGGATAAAATATAAAGATGGAACATGAGGAGGAATAAGAGGGGGAATAGGAGAAAGAATGTGAGGGAAAATGAGAGTGGGATAAGAAGGCGATATATATGTGTGATATGGGGGATTAATAAAGGGAGTTAACGAGGCGTGAAGCACCTAGGCAGCTAGTGTCATAGTATACAAATATTGACTGCTCATGAGGATGGTGGTGGAAATTATCACTCCCGAGGTGCTGTTCATACCGGCCCTTCTATCACCCCCGAGGCGAAGCCGAGGGGGTGATAGTAGAGTCGGTATGAACAGCACCGAGGGAGCGATAATTGAAACCACCATCCGATTACAGAGCAGTAAATATTTGTTTCATATACCTCATCCTCGTAAATGATTCATGAATAGGTCTAACTGTACGTCTCAGTTTAACAATTACGAGTGGTATCAAGAGAATTCAATTATTAAATCACTCACAGTCACGTTGACATCAACATGCGCTGCGCGTACAGCTGTACAGTGTGATAACCGAAGTCGTCGCGTGTATTATGTACGTACCCCGTGCGACTAACGTAGTCGTACTAGCCGAGCGATGTCGCCAATGACAATGTTGCATGTTGAAGTAATCCTCAAAGACAAGACCGGGTACTTGATTTATCTCTTTGTATTGTTGCTTTCTCTAAATCCTCTTCATCAGTTGGCCTATTCCGTATCTTGGTCAGATCAGTAACATCAGTTGGGATCAGTTGGTAAGTCTATTAGATCTAGCCCCGGAAGCAGCAATACACGCGCGCGTACGGTGCCGCTACATACTGTGCATACCAAAGATCCTAAAGCGCCGCGCCGCTACGCGGTGCTGTATCATCTTTGGTGCATACACGTACGTGCGTACGTACGTGTGTGCGCGGGCAAATATGACCCGGATCGAGGGTTTACGCTTTCTATCACAGGGTTTGGGGTGTCTGTCATTTGACCTTAGGTCAAGTGACAGGCACCCAAACCCTCGAGGAACTGTGATAGATAGATTATCACCGTATCACGTTATAGAGTTTTGACCAATCAATGATAAGAATCTTTATATGAGGTATATAATAAGTTTTGTAAAAGAAAATGCTTACGATTTGAACTGCAACCACTGCTTCATTTGTCAGTCGGAAATGCTTACATTTGCCGACGTGAGTCCCATACCCGACGACGAGTGCTATCCCACAGACCCCGAGATACACAAAGTCCGTCACTGACAGGTTGGCCAGGTATACATTGTGGACCTTGCTCCGCATACTCCTATTCCGAACAATGACGAAGAAGACGAGGGCATTGGCTACCAAACCGATCGCGACGAGGACTGCCGATAGGGCTGACACGACTGCGTATGTGTGGGACACAACGTCCCAATCGATGGAAGGAATGGAATTAAATACTGCATCATTAGCATTTGAGACTAATGAAGAGAATGATAAAAGATTATCGTCCGTGATATTTTCTTCTGTGTTCAAACAAGCCATGACAACGACGCACTTGAAATCGAGACCCCAGGAGAAAAACCACAAGCTAATCGTCTCTTTGAAGTATTCTTTCCGAATGATAATAAGGGTTCTTCACTGTACCTACAACACTACTCTCTGATCGGGCTTACTCTTCCATGAAATGATTTTCTATATGTCAGTGATATTAGTTATCAAATGCAGACATGAAATTAGAAACGGGAAATCCAACCTTTGGCGTTCAGGATATACAATGTCACAGAGGTACCAGGAAAAGGTTTTAATTCGCATTTTGATGTGGAAAAGTTACTCGATGGCATTTACCATGGCAAAGAGGAACTTTCTTACGTCAGCACAGTGGTGACACAACGGTGTCACTTTGTGATCAAATTTTGTTGATTACGAAGTTTTCCTGTTTCTTTGATATGCACCGCACTACTTTATTTTACTTGACAGTTTTAAATCACTACACTGGGGGAAAGGGCTCATTCTCTACTAACACGAAATGCAGCTTAGTAAATGGATTTCATTATGAACGAACATAAGACCGTTTTTGTTTATTACATGTTAGTACAGATTCCTAAGTATGGCTTCATATGAGGCTTCTAACATAACATACAGCACACACACACACACACACGCAACACACACCACACACACACACACACACACACATCCCAGCATACATACACACACACAGCATAACACATCACGCACATACACACACACAAACAATATAGTATATATATATATATATATATATTATATATATTTATATATGATTATATATATATGTATAATAATATTATTTATATATATGTACGCCTAGATCCTGCGTTAAGGCGAAGATCTAACGTTAGGGGGGATATTGAACAATGGGTAGAAGATCAAAACAGATTTCCCCCTAACGTAATATATATCCCGAGTTGACTTGGAGTCATATGAAATCTGAGTCAACTTAGAATTTTCCGAGTTGGGTGTGGTACTTTAACCACATTCCGGATCAAGTTGGACCAAAATCCAAGTCAGCGAGAAGATCAGTAGACTAGATCTTCCTCCGTTCATACCGATATCCGCAATGTAGAATACTGTTCATATCCTTATCTTGTCATTTGTTGCTGGAAGTAGATCTAGTCCAGTTTTCTTCAGCAATAATCAGCAAACACGGCACAGTGATAGTATACACAGAACGTATGTACTTTATTACGTACATCACACGGCCGGCATACACCATTGTACAGAAAACATGCAGTGGCTGTTCTAATATGCGACCACACCCCTCCTTATCCACTCTGAGATGATAAGACACATCAGTAATTAGACCATTAGACTCATTATTTTGTCATTAAGGCATTCTCATTAATGCAAGGAACAGAGATAGATAAAAGCAACAAAATACGAGACGACAAATCAGTTAAACATTCATTAACCAAACAACATGCTAGAATAATCAATTCAAATGCATTGTGTGTCTCCTACAATCGTGACAGCACACATTGTCACCCGTAGTATACTCTCCGAGCTCGAAAAATATCTAAGTTCACGAACATGACTCTGAGTCGTATGACTCCAAGTCAACTCTTAGGTGTGCATTTCCATATAATTATCTGATGTATATAGTGTAAATATTTCTTATCTCATAGGACTAACCACGATTAGTATTATCATGCTGTGTTTAGCTCCCATATTATCAAACAGCTTTGTTTATGTATGTATACATTCTGTAAATGCTTTATTTTTTAAATAAGTTGTAATGTGTGTATGTGTATGTGTTGTATTGTATAATGCTCATAATATTTATTGTAGCCAATTCAATTCAACATACGCTCACATGCATGCATACATACTAGCACACATACACGCATACATACAAACATATATTCAGGCATTCACCTTTTTTTTCTCTTTCCTGCCTTTTGTGCCCTATCCATCCTTCTTCTTTATAATTTTTCTTTTTACATTTTTTGGAGGCCACCATCACTATTACGCTTAAGGCTCAAGACGGTCGTCGCTGCATTACTGTGTCTATCTTGAAAATAACTGGTAGGTTGTTGTGCTTTGTTGAAAGGTTATGTCAATGTAAACAAGAATTTCGAACTGTATTTACTAATGCAGTGTTTATGTTTTGTCGTCATTAGTATGTTTATTTGAGAAATGTAAAGTAAAACTATCAAATCCATCAATTAATTCAAAAAAGGAAAGAGAGTGTAACTTGGCGTCATCCTAATTCATGTTTCATAAATTAGTGATATGGGAAATTATATTTGGAAAGACAGTTCTGACGTAACATTGAAACCGTGAACGCAAATTGCACAAGTCATATTTCACACATCGAGCAGCAAAGGGCCAAACTTTGAATATCTTGCATTTGTGTTGTTTATCATTTAATAAAAGTGTACAAATATTGACACATTGCGCTTGTATTACATAATAGTTATTCAAGAAAATGTTTAAAATTTGTGGTGACGAAAACTGTAACACCACGTCCAAAATAACCGTGATACACATTACTTTATAGCAAAAGTGCATTTACGTCGCTGTAATCAGGGGCGTCGATCCATGTTTCGGATTGGGGAGGGGGCAAAAGTGAAAAAATGTCAAAAATTTTCGGCGCACCCCGCGCGCCAAATTGTCATACAGAATTTTTCGGGCGAAGCGCGCCGAAAAATTGACAGTTTTGTATGTTTAATAGTATTTTTATGCCGTGTTTAATGGTTTTATAGTGCTTTCCAATGCTATTATTTAAATTGTATATTATGAATTTTTCAAGTTGTCAAAATTATTGGGGGGCAAATCGATATATTTGCCCCCCCCCCCAATATTTTCATTGGGGGCGATCGCCCCCCCCCCCGCCCCCACAGGATCGACGCCTCTGGCTGTAATAGTTATTTTGCCTAATAATGTCACATGCAATAATTACAAGTCGAAATTTGTAACATTTTAAGGTGAGTTATAGATGTATTTCATACTCATTTAAAATTATAGAAAATCTTGAAACAAAATTGTTAAGTCGCCACAGGTTAATTTTGTATGAGTTAAATCACGTATTTAAAGTAATATGATACAGGAACATGAATCCAAATTCGAATTTGGTCCTTTCTGTGATGTGATTTAAAAGTATAGATAGGTTAAATTGAACCATTATTTTTTTCTTCAACATTAACTAACTTTTTATGTCAAATTATTGTTATTTTTCCACTGTCAATTTGCTCGAAAAATACGATGTAGTGAAATAAAAACAATTCAAGTGAAAACATACTTGGTATAATTAGTTTGTGATGTGCAAACGTCATAAAATCCAAGTGTAATAAAAATGTTTACGATTTATGATAAAATTCAAATCAAATTTTGTAAGTATGGAAATTTGAGTGATGGAATGACCCAGTTTCATAAAGGAAGCAATGTGCTCATTCTGTAAACTTCCTCCCCATCCCAGAAACAAAAATATTTTCCTGACGTGGGTATGGTATGTTTTAATTGAGTTTTTCCTCTTTGACGAGAAACTGGACTAAATATGGCAACTGGTGTTTACATTACAAAAACAATTGCTGACAATATCGCCATACCATAAACCTTTTGTACTATTGCACTCACATGTAATATGACTTTTGACCTTTCATTCACTAAACAAGTTCACACTGACTGGTGTAGATTAATATCCCGGTTCACATTTACTCAGGCATTATTCAGATAATCTACATGATATATTTTCACATACATTTTCTCTTTGACAGATCAAATGAATATAAATAACAACAAAATTGCAATGTGTATTTCCCAAAGAGGACAGTGATTGGAATTCGCATTTATTTATTTATTCATCCGGTTGTTGTTGTTGTTGTACGTTTGCTTATTCAAAAACTATTTCTTTTACATGTTCAAACCAAGGCTGTAACTTTAATCGTCTACCATATTCCGCTGTAGTATATATATATATATATATATCCATAAAAAGACTTTTACATTGCTTAAAGACGATATATAACACTGTGGAAGACACGTTAAAAAATTGTTGAACTTTGCTATCTGACATATCTGGCAGTGTTTGAATGGACAAATAAACACCTAAGAACACAAAAGTTTGGACAGTATGGCTGTGTAACTAGTCAATATGTTGCAAGATACGAAATTGGCAGCATTAATTTCCCTATCAGGCGATACCGGAAATTCTGCAAAGCACAGCAGTCTAATGGAAAGCTGGAAAGGTCCGTCAATATGATTTTACTTTTCAAAGGCACTTAATGATCGTTTAAACTCGCAATTTTTTTCAGGGCTTCAATTTTTAGACCAGTCAGAGACAGGTAAGGCATGGGAATCATGCAGCTCAGATTTTTGAACCTAGAAACCGATTGTTACAGTGTCTTTAAAGACAATTCGTAGGCGCTGTGTGGACGTGTGCTTCGGAAAGAGGGATTTCCGCACCTCGATTGGCGTGGGTTGTTTGTTTAAAACAGACATGGCCACCTTAACATTTCACCAGTTCTCGTTTTCTATGTAACAAAGTTCCCAATGTATTTTTTGCGCATCTTTCATGTTTTTTATGTACAGTTAATTTGCATTCATGGTGAATTTTCATCCAATATTTATTGATGATATTCATAATGTCCTTGAATAAATGTACCTGTCAACAAGGGCGCGTCGACACGGGAGGGTATGCGAGGAAGCGGCCGCCCTAGATAAATTCGGAAAATTTCAAAAAATCGTGGAATTTTTCGGAGTGGTAATCATGAAATTAGGTCTTTTTGCACATTCAGCGCACATTAATGGTTTTAGATTTTAACCCTGGCACTGCCGCTGCTTCAACAATCGAACGAAGCAAAGAGTGTGCGATGCAACCATCTACACAGACTGACAATTAAGCCATCATCCACACAAGAGAAGACATCATTTGATATATTTTAATTTGACCAACTGAAAATATGTCCAGCATTTAGAACTATATATCCTCTAAACACAAGAAAACCTGACACAACTGTAGTGAACATCCTTCAACACTTTTCTTTTAGAATGATCGTAATTTTAACAAAGCAAGAACTATTTTCGGACTTGCGCTCGAAATCCAATGTTTAATCAAAAATCCTGAAGGACTGTGACTCTTAAAAATGTTGAGGGCAACATACTGTCCACACAACATTGGTTAAGATTTTATCCAACTCTGGGTAATTTTAAACCAATACTGGGTAGTTCTCACCCAAAGCACACATTACTGGTTGAAAACTACCCAGAATTGGATAAAGTTTAAACCAATTGTTGTGTGGACAGTATGTTGCCCAAAATTTTTAAGAGTGTGGTTGGGGACCAGTCGATTTGTAGATTTAGATTTGAATCTTAAAGATTTAATTTTAAGCATAAGATTTTAATCTAAATCCAAATATCGACTGGAACAACCACAGCTAAGGACTCATTTAAAATCATTGTAATTTAGAAAACACCTTGGGACGAATATAAATGTCAAATCGACTTAGCCCAATGGGTGGGTCACCGGTGGCGTAGCCAGGATTTACTCCACGGGGAGGGGGCATTTTGCCAAAGTAGGCAGTTCATGATACTTTTTTTATATAGGTTATACTAGTGTTTGTTACGGACAATAGAACATAAGGTCCAATGTACCACTCCCATGTTACAGAACATATCTTTGCGACGTAATTGTAAGCTCCGACTACCTTAATTTACACCTATAATAGTTTAAGATACTAGCACTCAACATCGCCCGGCTTGTGAATCGCTCCATAACGTTTTTATAGTCAGGTATCCGTGGACAACCTGATTAATTCTTTGCCAGAACCATTCTTCCGATTTTCATCATCAAGCGCACTGGATGCTGTCTCTATAATCCCGAATTGCCATGTTTCATTACTCGATCGGGGAACAACACCCTCAGAAATTTTTCAGGGGGTGCACAGCACCTCCTGCAAAAAGTTGTGTTTTTCATGATTTATACCATTATACGTCGTCTAGGGGCGGCGCCCCCTATTTGTTCAAATTTTGCCGTGAATTTTTATTAGTCACAAAGTTTTCCACCGAGACCCCCTACCCCCCCCCCCCACTGAGCGACATTTTGGCTGCTGATTTGGTCGTGACGTTTTTTTTTTTTTTTTGCCGTTGAAAAATTATTTGTGGCCGCAAAAACATTTCGCTGAGGCCTCCCCCCTCCCCTCCCCTCCGCTGAGCGACTTTTCGGCTACTGATTTGGCCGTGAAAATATATATCTCGGTACCCCGGGTGAAAAAAGCGTTCCCAGGTTCCTGACTCTCTTCGGTGTCTGCAGCAGTCATTCTGAAATCCTTACGGAATTTACCCGCCATTTTCTTGTTCGTCGCTGCATATATGAAAGGATTGAGGGCGCTATTAAGCAGTATCAAAAGCGTCGTCGCAAATGCAGTCTCCGGCCCGATTGACCAAAGCTATCGCGGACGATCCGCCGTTCAACGAGAAACTGTCATATGTACTATATGGACCCCAGCACAATCCAAAGGCAACTACGACACATGCAATCAAGTGAAGAAGGAACACTTTTCGACGAATCTAGTCCTCACTTACTTACGGTGTTCGTGACAACCGACCTTGTTTTAGCGACGTGTGAGTAGATACAGGAGAATTATTGTCAATTAAAGTGCACGTCAGCAGGATGCTGAGACAAACATACAGCGGAGCTTTGACCACTGCCAGGAGGATTATCAACAGAAAAGCAAAGAAGCACCTGGAAAGAAAATGGACAACTACATATGTTATTCATCACATAACACTATACGTCACTTGCCCGGCAAAAGGGCCTTAACAGCAAATTTTCTCTAATTTGAGAAATATTGCCTTATTTAATACTTGCACTTAATGAACTGAGAGAAGGATCTAAAATACCACACTTCTTTGATTTCATGTGAAAGGAGCCAATGGTTTTCAATTTAAAGACAATTTAGTGTAAGGCCCTCCTGCCAGGCAACCGTCAAGAATTGAAATGTGTTACAGAACTCCAGCCCATATGAAATTAGTCTAGGTTCTGGACTTTATTTTTTAATATTTTTGTTTAATTCGCTGACTATACGTATGAGAACTTGGGGTCGCCCCGATCACTCGGCTTGGTGCGTATAGTCGCAAACGCATAGTAGTCAGCGATAAAAAAAATATATATATAAAAATGAAGTCCAGAACCTGGACAATATTGGTCTCAATTTGGTCTCATACCATGGCTCAGTGGATAAAACTTCGGTTTCTCGACCTAGAGGTCCGTGGTTCGAATCCTCGCCGGACCATGGCGGTTGTGTCCTTGGTTAAGGCATTTTATCCCCACTACCCCGTCCCTCGGATAGGACGTAAAGCCGGGGGTCCCGTGTTGAGACAGAAACACCTCAGCACGTAAAAGAACCCACGCACTTCATGGATAAATAAATAGATTGTGTTGTGGTTACATAGTCAGTGGTTAAGTTCGTTTTTGTAGTCCATGTTATCTGGAATGATGACAAAGCATTGTTAATGATGATAATGATAATAATACTTATAATAATGATGATGATAATGATAATGACAATAACAATAATAATAATAATAATAATAATAATAATAATAATAATAATAATAATAATAATAATAATAATAATAATAATGATAATAATAATAATAATAATAATAATAATAATAATAATAATAATAATAATAATAATGACAATAATGATAAAAGTAAGACGAATAACAGTAATAATTATAATAACAATAATGATAATAATAATAATAAAAATAATAATAATAATGATAATAATGACAATAGCAATAATAATAATAATAAAAATAATAATAATAATAATATTAATGATAATAATAATAATAATAATAATAATGATAATAATAATGAAAATAATAATAATAATAATAATAATAATAATAATAATAATAATAATAATATTAATAATAATGATAATAATAATGACAATAATGATAAAAGTAAGACGAATAACAGTAATAATTATAATAACAATAATGATAATAATAATAATAAAAAAATAATAATAATAATAATAATGATAATGACAATAGCAATAATAATAATAATAAAAATAATAATAATAATAATAATAATGATAATAATAATAATAATAATAATGATAATAATAATGAAAATAATAATAATAATAATAATAATAATAATATTAATAATAATGATAATAATAATAATAATAATAATAATAATAATAATAATAATAATAATAATAATAATAATAATAATAATAATGAAAATAATAATAATAATAATAATAATGATAATAATTGTGTAACCCCGTCTCTATCGCGTAAACGTATGAATAAAACTTCATCAAAGAATTCAACGTTCATTTTGCATCCATCATAACTTTTCTGTCGGAATTTAATAATCGAACAAAATTACAAGACACGGATATTAAATTGAGTAAAGTATTTTAGGACTACGACAACCATTATGTACTTGTAATGTAATTCTTTTTTTTCTTATATCTCTTATATCTCCAATCCATTGGTTTGAAAAAAAATGATTGGGTATCGATTGGGTTATTAGCGCCATAATTGGTTGACGCTTGATGTATCTGTGTTGTTGCAAGCTCCTTCGAGGAAACAGTGTCGTGGAATCGTGATGAATTGTGATCAAAGTGGTGGAAATGTTGGT
>JZLH01S0273091.1:64611-82701 GCA_001188425.1 Eucidaris tribuloides
AAGCCATTTTGCAACAAGGTCTGACGTTCAGGAGCATGTTATTGAAAATGGCGGACTACGAGTGGATGGCGAGACTGACAAAATTGTATACATCCGGCCCTTTTATATTTTACCCCTGTTCGAATTTTGAACCCGATCAATTCCATTAAGAGAACTATAATAGATGGAATGCCAGTATCAGTCTGCTATGAAAAATGGATTGACAGGCGTTTGTTTTCCAGTGTTATTTCAAAACGGTCGTATACTTGATGTTAAGCTTTTCAAATTGCTGCATTAAGACGGCCTTTGATTTTGTGGACTTTTCGCAACGGAGAGTGCGTATGCGGTATTGGTATACTGGGTTGAGGAGAGTTGAAAACTAAATAGGTTGAAGAAACGTACATAAGTATCTTGTAACAACTCATCATAGATGCTGCAGAAAAAAAAGTAGCGCGATCAAGACTGCACTCCGTTGACTTTTGACGAACTTTAGCACAGGAGACTTCGTGGCTTGGTGGGTGAGAGCAGATGACTCTTAAGATGAGAATGTGACTGGGGTGGCAAGTCCAGTTCGCCGGTTTATAATTTGTCGCATCATCGTGCACACTCCTTTTCCACGCCATGAGTATAACTGGTACCTGGGAGGAGTGGAGATAACTCTGGAGGGAATTAGTTCTTGGCACACATACCAATATCGCCAGTGGATTGAAGTGCTGCCTCACGGATTGATTTGAACAAATATTGTGCAGGCTCGCAACATACCGGTGCGCAATGATGAGAGATAATGTGTCAGGTCGTGTAAGTCAGGTTCTAGGGGGCCCACAACGACATAAATCCTCACCCTTTCCCTTTACCTCAACGTTATTTTTCACACACATCTATCTTGCACATATGGAGGACTGTTGCTTTACATCAGTTGCATGTGTATTCTCTCCAAATTGTATATCTTATCATTCCATTATTTTTTTTTTTTTTTTTTTTTTTTTTTTCTGGATTTATGTCCTTCAGCAAGACAACTGTATCTGTTTCTGCTCTTCACCAAGGTGTTAAAAATAGGTACAGGGGGCACCGCGCGTTGGAATGGAATGAGTTCCCGCATTGTGGCATACCTAAAATCTTGACTGATCACGCGTTCAGAGTGGACAAGGTGTAAAGATAGACTAAAGCATTCCGATGAACGCGGGGTAACGTGAGTGTAAAGCGCGCTTAGAGATGATGTTTTTTCATATAAGGTGGCATAAAAATTGAAACTAATATATATTATGATTGAACTTTGTCTAAAACTGAGAAATCGAGTAATCAGGTCATACACATCCGTGACTCTGGATTCGTACAGTACGTTTTACGTTCGTTGTAACAATCACTTTAGTGGTTGTGTCCTCAATACATTTGATGGGCTAGGGGCAAGTAATTCGGCTTCGCAGATCGATCTACAAGATGTCACAAACAGCTTTTGTATAAGTCTTTAGCGTGCTTGGATTTACCTCGATCGCTCCAGCACTTGGTCGCGTGTTACTCTATCAATTTCCAGACGAAAATACTTGTAATCTATTGAAGTCAGATTTTCCCGCTAGCTTATATCGAGTGATAATGTTGTCTCACCATGGTTTGCGTCTGTGGCATGCAGTTGAATAAATTTTACTTGATACGTTCGGCCCGTCCGCTATTATTCCATGGATTACATACGGAAGAAATTTCATATATTATATGTGATAATACACACACGCTGCAGTACTACTCGCGTGTGCGCACCTATCTTGCCGATACTAATCACCCGATTACCGATTTATTCTTAGGGTTACGTACCAACAAACTACGCACTTTGATCAATCCTCGGGCAGATAATTTTTCAGATCATTCTTCTTGATCATCCCAACTTCTTAACTCCTATTATATAAACACGGTGCCCACATCAGCGATCCATACGTATTGCAAGACGAAAAACTACGGACGATCGGAATCTATAGAATTGGGGTCATCATACCGGCTTTGGACGGGAGAACACTAAGCTTCTCACTGATAGCAGCTAATGATCAGATTCGACCTTCTAATCAACACCATTTCGTCCACGGAGTTCGAAGGTATGAAGGGGGTTATCACCAGTCATTTGGCTGAGGGATCCTTCTACGTGGCTGTTGGATTCCCATTTCTGCTTTTCTAACAACACGGTGCAGGATCTCATCTCTCTCCGGTTCTTAGGATGGCAATGCGCCGTGTCGAGGCAGTTGGAATTCAAGCCGTACATATATTTGGTGACAAACAGTGAAGCGAAGAAGATTGTCAGATGTTTGTGCTCCGGTGTAGACTCCCTTCCTTTAATGTGAGCCGCTGAAGAGACCCTGGATAAATGGCAATGCTTTTGGTAAGATGAGGATAGACGGACTGTACACAGCAATTTCTATCTGGGTTCGAAAAAAAGAGAGAGTGAGCGGCCCAGTTAATTACAGTACCTGTAAAATACTAAAACACTTCTATAAACACTTTTCTGTAGACACTATAAACACATGAACACGTTTATGCTGGGAATCATAAAACACGTTTAGTTAAAAATTGTGTGTATCACGTATTATGAATAAAAAGTTCCTGGGTTTTTTCTGGAAACACTTCGATAAACTTCACTGTAAAAAAATACCGCGTAGTTTGTAAAGGGGAAATTAACGGGAACGCAAAAAATCATTACGGTATTTTAATGTGGTAATTTTTACGGTTTACAGTAAAAAAACGCCATTAAAAAATAAGCGTCTAACGGTGAAAACGGTAAAAATTACGAGTAAATTAACTGTAAAAAATACGGCGGAATTTCCTTGCAGCGGAGTTGCCACCAACCGCATAGTCTTTTACGGGAACGCGGGAAAGTTGGGTGGCAACGGCTGCAAAGGAATTCGCCGTAATTTTTAAGCGGTTTAACCGTAATTTCTACCCGTCTTCGGCACCGTAAAACCGTGAGTTTTTACCGTAAAACCGTGAAAAGTTACAGTAAAATTGCCGTAATTTATCTTTTACGGTTTCCCGTGAAATATACGATAATTTTTCCACAGTATTTCATATAAATTTTATATAAGTTAGACTACATTTAATCGCATTCTCATCATCTACAGATTTGGAGAAGCTGGAGAATGATATAAGACTCATTTTTCTACATGCATCAATCTGTTTTTATTCCATTTTGATAATTAGCCGTTGACACGCAGTTGTCCATTTGCCAGTTTCTATACAATTACGATACAGCACTCTTCTGATCTTCTATAATTGGTAGTACATTGATATCAATGATAGTAGTTTGTAGCACACACCCATAGAATCCGTAATAGTCACTTACATATTACGTTCTGTCTTGAATGTATTATACATCGTATTTTTGAGGGGGAGAAGTCTCCATTGTTGAATATCTGCCTTGAATTCCGCTGCCGAATAGCAACAGGGTAGTCGCTGGGACATTCCATTGTTTCTCAAACATTTTATGTTCCAATAGAAGCAGTGATTATAAAAAAAAAAATAAAGTGGCAGTTGTACTGATATAGAGTTTCATCTCATTATCACCCGTATCCTGCCCCATTACGCGTGACGGCAGGGAGTGTTTGGGGTGTTTAAACACCCCCTTTTGGACAAAAGGGGGCTGTTAACTCCCCAAAGCAGCCCCCCTTTTTCCGGAAAATTCATGCATTTTTTGTCAAAGGGGTGTTTGAAATGGTCAATAACTATGAAGACATGAAATAAATGTTGATTTTTCCTCTAGGGCAGGACGGCAAAACCAAGGGCATAGGCTGGTTTGGGCACGGGAGGTGCACATCCTTGGGCGGAGTTGGAACTAAAGTGACATGTAGGGTGCACATCTTAGGGAGGTGGAACTAAAGGTGTTTAGTAAAAATCAGCCGTGTGAAAGCAGAAAAAGTGGTGCAATTTCGTTTTGCTTGCCAGGGGCGGAACTCCTATGGCTCTGCGGGGGGGGGGGGGGTGCACCGTGAACCCAGTGCACCCCCAGCCTACGCCCAATCGCAAATATGTAGTCGTGGGCATAACGAATTTTCCGGCGGGTGACCGCTGACCGTTGCGAAATTTTTGGAGTTGTGATTGTAGTAAAAAAAAAAAATATTCGCGAACCCACTAACCCCTGACCTCCGTGAGCCATGTTTTCGCGGCTGCGTAACCGGAAAAATGTTTTGGAAAAAAAAATTTTTCGTAGCACTAACACCCCTTCTCCTAGACCCCCACCCCCACCCCACCCGCGCTTGAGGACGAGTTTTCGGAGCTGGGTGGCCGTGGAAAAATAGACCTAAGGATTTGGCCGTGATGAACAATCCCTTGGCATAAATCCTGCGTAACGCTGCATGGCCCTCGCCCATGATAGCTGTTAAAATGATGACAAAGTTTGTATGAGTGTACTTGCCCTCTCACTCTATAAATAAGCAGAGGGTTAGAAAATACATCTGGACGTGATTCTGATTAAGAGATCAATCAAAATTTTGCTAGTTTTTAAAAATCAAATTTTAGATATTTTTATGGATATAAAATCTTAAAGATTAACATAGAACAAGTCTTTAAGTTAGTGACATGAGCTGGAACACTTGAAGAATGCCTCAAGAATACCAAATGAGATGAATATATCCAACTACACTAGCAGGATGGATCTCCCACCTGGGAGGATTTGTCTGTAATTGTAATTTACTTAAGGAGAATCAAGCATAAACATAGGAGTATCTTAGTATTTTATCAGGGACGATAAATATAAGCCCCATCGAGAGCACACAGAGGTTTCCGTGCTACGAGTTGATGATTGACTGTTGTTTATTTTAAGAATGAGTCAAGTTTGACTACAGGATTTTTCCACGAGGAGAATCCTTCCATGTTTACTGATTTAAGTAGTTTCAGCCCAATGTTGAGGACTACCCTCGCATTGGAACACTGAAAATGCCTCAAGAACCAAATGAAGATGAAAATATATACCAACATAGCACTAGGCAGGAGTGGGATTGTTCTCCCACCTGGGAGGGATTTGTCTGCTAATTTGTTTACTTAAGGAGAATCAAGCATAAACATAGGAGTATCTTAGTTTTATCCGGGCGACGCTAAATATAACCCATCCGAGAGTCCACAACAGCAGGTTTCCGTGCCACACAGCAGGTTTCCGTGCTACGAGTGATATTGACATTGTTTATTTTAGAATGAGTCAACGTTTGACTACAAGATTTTCACAGGAGAATCATTGCATAGTTACTTGATTCTAAAGTAGTTTCAGCCCAAGTTGAGGACTACTCTCGATCATGTCATTTACCTTTAATTGTCTGTGCATTGATTGATCGCTTATTTCATCTTCGGGTCGATTTTCTTAGTCTTAGGAATTTAGAGTGTCAGATGGTATTTTACCATGTCATATGTCAGGTGAATCGAATGAGCATACCGATCAAGCATATTGGTGCATCCTCAGAATATAATACATACAAGTCTAGAATTTTCGTTGAGGTGGTACAGAGATGCTTTATCTTTAATAAAGAATTTCAGGCTTCGTTTTCTCAGATTCAGATGACAGACACCTTTTTTTCAGATTTTCTTTGACTTCCTTAACATGTGTGTGACGTGACACTGTGGGGGCGCTCTGCAAATATGCATCGTAGATTCCCTTAATAGAGAGGACTTTCATGTATCGGCGACCCATTATACATGTTATATTGCAATATAAGCATTTCTGAAAAAAAAAATAGTTTCATTCAATTAGGACATTTGAGTGATATATTTCAGTTGAAAAATGTGTTGTGAAATAAATCTCAGTTCGGCCATTTTTTTTTAATTCAGAGTGAATATGTAAATCGTATGTTACAATACATGGAATGGGTTAGATATGACCGTTTAGTGAGGATGCCACCATGCCTGGTAGTGCCTACAACCAAAAGACACCAGGTACCAATACAAGAGGCAAACCTATAGACAGAATACCTGGATAGAAGGCGTCAAGGAAACACTGACATCATATGGCATTCCAAAAGTCAGAGCGTCAAGGCTTGCCTGTGACAGTGGCGTATCTAGCGGGAGGCAAGGGGGCACGTGCCCCGGGCGCCACTTTCAGGGGGGGCGTAAAAAGGCAAAAGTTAGAAAAAAACAAGGGAACATGAAGAAAATGGGAAGAAACTGGTAAAAAAAAAGGGCAGAAAAAATCATTGAAATATTAATTTCACGAATAACCTTAGAAGCTACCGGCAAAAAAAAAAGTTGGAAAGGTCGCAATTTCGACATTAGCCATGCAATGCGGAAGCTGCTGGAAGGGGCACGATTTCAGTACTTGCCCCCTGTTTCAGTTGTTGGAAGAGGCGCAATTTTAGCACTTGCCCCGGGCGCTGCATTTCTATAGATACGCCACTGGACTGTGACCATCGATTGTTTCTCCCTACGATACCCCAGGCAGAATAACTGGTTTGATAAAGTAAAGTAAAGTAAGTAAGTAAGTAAGTAAGTAAGTAAGTAAGTAAGTAAGTAAATAAGTAAGTAAGTAAGTAAGTAAGACATGGAAAAGAAAATAAAGATTACTTTTAAAAAATGATAATAATAATAATAATACAAAGAACCGATATTTCGCTACGGTGATAATATCTCAGATTACAAAACTATACGGTAGAGTTAGGTGTGTCATTGGGTGTCAAGTTCAAAATTTGACTAGAGTGGGGTTAGGGGTTGGGTAGGGTTAGGATTAGGGGTTGGGAACGTTAAAGCAAACGTCGCCTGTGCATATTATTATGGAACCAATGTATCTTATGGCCGAGGCTCCTAGAAAGGGTCTGTAAAAGAAATGTCCATGTTATGTTGGGTTGATCTGTGGATCTAAACCTGTCTTATTCAAAATTATTTTGTCTATTACTTGAGCTAAAAGAACCAAATGATCTTGGACGTAATTCATGTAGAGTTTCGCATGGTTAATCTAGTGTATTCAGTTTTACCCCCATGGTGTGTAATTATATAAATATAGCACGTAAAGTATTAAAGTACACTGTAATACAAAAATATCGTCGTTTTACTATATATGTTAAAAACTGCCTTAATTTCATATTCATTAGTACTATAACCTCATGCTACGATTATAAGTAGCTCCTACGGGAAATTACATGAAGTACAAATGCTTTAAGAAAAATCTCAAGTACACGAATATTAATGTGCATTTTTTTTTTTCGAATCAAGATAATGTCTTTCTTTTCATGTGTTACCTGAGCTTATATTTTACTCATCGGGATTATCTCTAAACCCAAATAAAATACCTAATTCAACAGTAGAAACTTACTACTTTTCTCATTTAGCTCTCTATTAAGCTATGTACATTGAAGGGTAGGAAATTTAATGGTTACTTTTTTTGTTTTTTTTTGCACACATGGAATGATTAGAGGTCACTTTCATGAGTTTGTGTCTGTTTGCTTCTATGAAACAAATACGAAATTTCGATTACTATATGATTTACATATGAAATTTCAGAGTAACACCTAAAACAATATAAATTTTCGATGAAATTACATTATTTATTTGTCACGTTTTGTTTTATTTACTTGAATGATTCACTATTTGTATAGTTATGTACTAAATAATTCCCCGTTAATTACGTACCTTAAGTTTTTAAGAGTTTGAATTTGCAAGGTATGAGTAAACCAGAATCTATTTTGATTTAATTTGAGTTAGGAAAATAATTAATAATAATAGCTACAAACTGACAGAAATTTATAGAGTGTAAAATACTTTGCACGTCCGTGTTATATGAAATTCTGTCAGTGTAATTTTACACTACTCAAGGAGGTGGAATTGAAGGCCACAACTACAAATGATATTAAAGTCATCATATAATCAATATTGCTATTTATTTTTTTTTTCGACAACCGGCAGACATTATTTCCTACTCAGGGGCGTCGATCCTTGTTTCGGATTGGGGGGGGGGCAAAAGTGAAAAAAAAATGTTAAAAATTTGCAATACAAAATTTTGCGCGCGCGAAAGCCCGCCGAAAATTTGACAATTTCGTATATTTGATGGTATTTTTATGCTAATTTTAATGGTTTCATAGTGCTTTCCAATGATTTTTAAACATATCCTTGTATTTCATATTATGAATTTTTCAAGTTGTCAAAATTATTGGGGGGGGGGCAAATCGATATATTCGCCCACCAATATTTTCATTAATCGACGCCTCTGTTCCTACTAATTCATGATCATTAGAGTTTACACGGAAGGAGTTTTACATCAAGATTGAATTTAAGATATTATTTATTTGAATTTAAAATATGAATAATATTGTTAAAATCTATTTACTTTCATTTATTGCCCCTCATGACTGGCGTATTTTCGTAGAAAATATGATTTGTTAGACCTACCGGTAGATTCAACCCTCAATGTGAGTGATTGCCGGAAACTAATTAATATGACAGATATAGGTTATGACGTTCGAACAATATTTTATTGATGCAATTTCCAAAATTCTGATAGACAATGGCTCGAAGCAAAGATCGAGGCCTAAATGTACAGTTACCCCAACAGTTCTTAGAATATGAGGTTGCTTTGGGGTTAATTTCAACATTTCCCCTTCTGGGATGTTCCCGGAAATAACCGGCATCGGTGTTACATTCAGGCTAATAAAGTGCCAACTTCTAGGTATCCTATTCCGGGTATACTTTACGTGTTAGCCATGGTTGAATGTGCCATATCAGGGGCGTCGTCCATGTTTCGGATTGAGGGAGCAAAAGTGAAAAAATATCCAAAATTTTCGGCACGCTCCGCGGGCGCCAAATTGTAATACAGCATTTTGCGCGCAAAGCGCCCCGAAAACTTGACAATTTTGTATGTTTAATAGTATTTTTATGCCATTTTAAAAGGTTTTATAGTGCTTTCTAATGCTTTTTAAAACATATATATTTGCATTGCGTATTATGAATTTTTCAAGTGGTCAAAATTATTTGGGGGAAATCGATATGTTTGCGGCCCCCCCCCTAATATTTTCATTGGTGGGGCGATCGCCCCCCCCCCAGGACTCGACGTCTATGATGATGTTGTCAAAGGAATAACTAATAAAGTGCCAACTTCTAGGTATCCTATTCCGGGCATACTTTACGTGTTAGCCATGGTTTAATGTGCCATGATGATGTCAAAGGAATAACTTAACCCAATAAATAATTGACAGTGAGTTATACAGTATGTCCCAGAAAAAAAAAGGGAAACCGGATTTCATGGCAAATATATGCTACCATAATGAATAATTTCTTCAATGAATTAGGTATGTTTGTAAAGCCCTGTTTATCTTCTTCCATTTGTTGAGTCTTTCACGCATGATTGAATTGAAACAATGGATATCGGTGCTACCAAAATTTCACTTGCGCGAGCATATTCTATCTTTGAGTGCATTTTCATTGGTAGTAAATGTAATTATTTTTAAGAAACAAAACTATGACATAAACATTCACATGCGTTTTAAAAAATTGAATTACGTCTGCCGGAGAACATGTAAAATTAAAACATGCCTGTTATAGCGTGATTGTTAGAGTGAATTCATTTTGAGCAATTGGAAGCAAGCTGAACAAAAAGGTTCACGCACGGCTGACTTCACACAATATCTTGCTTTGAGCACAACGATAATATAACAAGGATCACAAGGATACATCGTAGTGTATGAATTTGTCGTGTAATTTTGTTTTTGTGTCTTGTATTATGTGTAATAAGAGGCCCCAAATTCTTAAGCTTGCTTATTGGGAGTCCTTCTGCATGGTTATGATTTATATTTGTATTTGTATTTGTATTTCTTAAAGTAAAATTTGCTTTCGTCATTCGCAGAGTTTTTCATGACCATTATTGTTTATATCATATTATATTACTGTATTAATTTGCCATGCAGAAACAATAAATGAAATGAAATGAAATGAAATAAGATCCGAATCTTGTTTGCAATGTAATTTCTTAGTTGCTGGTCGCCAAATCCAGAAAGCAGGGTTAATTAATGTATTTCGGAACATTTCTGAATACAAGCATCTTTTCAAATTGTCTTTTCTCACTGATGCATATCTTATTTTTCACAAATGTGGTATCATATATGTATAAAAGATAAAATAGGCTTTTCAATGATGTCCTTCAATGTTAAAGATATTCTAAATACATGCAAGCATGACAGTTTGAATTCCAAATTTGCTCGTGCAAATGATGTTATGACTGTGTCCCTTTTTATTGTCTTTGCTCAGCCATGCGTGAATAGGAATCTCTGTGACTGGTATCAAATTAAAGAAGAGAAAATTTGCTTTCCATCCATGTACGATTTTCTTTTCATATTTGTTATTAAGTTATAAAAATATCTTCATCAATCAATGTTTCCTTTTTTCTGGGACACGCTATATTAACGAAGAAATTCACACAAGAATCGTGTTACCTGTATTCATTTACATGTTTCATACTATTTCATTTCTCAATCTTATGACCATACATCACCCACTTGAGGATAATTTTGTAGTAGTATGGGAAAGTTATATACGAAGTGATCAGCTGGAGTACATTTTCCTTTTTGACTAAAATAGAGGCAAAACTGATGTGGGTCATACGGGATACAGCGATGTCCCATACCGTATCATAAGCAACTATTTTTTTTCTTGTTAAGAATTACAAATTACTCCAGATTTCAAGTTGTGAGTAATTCTGTTAGTTGTATAGTATTATCAATAAATTACTCCAGATTTCAAGTGATAGTAATTCTGTTAGTTGTGTAGCATGATCATAAATGAAATCGAGATTCTTCATTTTCATTAGCAGATTGACAAATTTTGTGAAAATGGTCATTTACGGACTCGCCATTTTGTAAAATGCAAGATTATTATTTCCTTTTTTCTCTGTTTTGTTTAATGTTATGTCAGCGTTTTTTATGTTGCTTTGATTTGGTAGAAAAGTTTTTTGCGCTTTCTTTGTTTCTGTTTTTTTTATTATTCGTTTAGTTACATCTGCTTATATGTGCTTACGAATACGTGTTATGTTTTGTTTATCAGTTATGTCTCATGTACTCTCATGTATTGGTAGTCTTGTTATAAACTGATAAAGGCACATCGACATCTACAGTAAAAATGAAAAGAAAAGATACTTTACTTTGAAAGTCAACCGTCATTTTCTGCTTTGCATTATATCTTGCTATATACTTTGATTGGGTGAACAAAATGAGACTTTATCTTAGATGGATACAGACGCATTTTTCAATGCAAAATTGTCATTTTGTACATAATACACAGTCAACAAAATGCAAAAAAAATACTAATGGATAGCTCTACTTAATTTTGCAAGTAATAAATTTCAATACATTATAATCAAAATGTGATTATTCATTTTTTAGTGTGAAGGTGCAGAAATTGATGACGTTCATTTTTAACCATTAATAGTGATGCTACTCCAGCCACAGCCCGACCCCTCCCCCCCCCGCCCACACACACACGCGGGCGCGAGTGCACACACACACACACACACACACACACACACACACACACACACACACACACACACACACACACACACACACACACACACACACACACACACACACACACACACACACACACACACACACACACACACAAACCAACCCAAGTCTAATTCCGTGTTTACAGCGAATGTACAATGCGTCATAAAATTTTATCATACGAGGAATTTTTCGCAAAGAGATATTGTTGATTCCCATAACTTCTGAGGCCATTTAATAATTAGGCCTACAGTGAATAACAACTTCTAATTTGATAAAGGACAGAAGGAAAGTGCAAAGACTTTGCCCAAACGTAAAATTCTGCAATGGGGGTCATGGGTCATGTTATATTTCTGAGTACCGTCAAGTATTTGATACCTGTCCGGAAAATGTCACTTCCCCTATGTTCATTTGCTGACTCTCTCACACTCCTCGCGAGGCTATATGATTTATACCTTGATAAATTATTGGCAATATATACGGGTAGATTTGTATCATATGATTTCAGCATAAAATCAAGCAAGATATTGTTGGTTGGATCTTGTTACCATTTCCTGAATCAATGCGGACCAAATGAAGCTCGCATCTCAAATGTTTTGTACAATCTGGTGACACTCCTGCAAACGCACACATTAAATAATTATTGGACATTGTTTCCAACACGCTAACTCACGACAACGCCAGCATGAGCCTCTCAAAAGCACCTTGCAACGAAACGGGTACCATCATGGATTCTTCAGGAGTATTTCCCACATATTTTAATCACTGTAACCAGCCCAACATTTCGAACGATGATAATAACAACGCCCTGTCAACAGCTCAGCAGACAGTTTACGCGGTCACTGCGATTTTGGCTTTCGTAATCGTTCTTGCTGGTCTGGTCGCCAATGCACTAGTCTTCTACGTGATCGTTCGCAATCGGGGCATGAGACGAACCGTCCACAATGTCTATCTGGCCAATCTATCGATCACCGATTTCATGTATCTTGCTTTTGTTGGAATAGCTTCGGTGTTCGAGTATGCGATTCAAGCAACCTCGGTGGAAGCCATTTCTTCCGGTATTACTCCTCTCTTGGCAGTTCAATTCGTAAGTGCATTTCATCGATTAAAGGCCCACTGTCATGAAAGGATAAAAACGCCTCCTTTTGACTAAAATCGTAAAAAGGGTGCACTAATGACACCCATAATGCAACAGAAACAGCTATGACAACGTGGAAAAATATAATTGTAACCCTCCCACCATGGACCCTACACTGCAACAGTCCATCTTTGTGAATAGGCCTATGTGCCTGTATTCCAAGACTAGTTGTCCTCCTCTCTGTGTTTTGGTTGACCCTTGACGGTGGACCTTTGGTGCGAGTGGCATTTCAGAGGCTTTCAGATTTTTTGTTGGTGGGGTGAGCAGTTATATATTGTCCTAGATTGTTGATTATTTTGTATATATTTTATTCATACATCTAATAAGCTGACATATATACTATTTTCTATACCACGTTGAAGGAATTGGCTGTAACGGCAGTTTGAAAAAGAAATCTTCTAAATACTTGTTTGTCACAGCTGACTGGTTTGTAGAGTTAAATTTGGGACGTGAAGACTTTTCGGAATCTCTCTTTGAATTAAGTATTTATGTTAAACTAGACTAAAAAAGAGTGCAATTTGCTTTAACATTTTGATCACACGCAAAATTTGAAAGGTGAATATGCAGGAGAAAATCAGCTTCTCGTTATAAATGTCATTTTAAGGATCAATAATTATATTTGGTAATGAAGTTACTGGAGATCTACTATACAAGGGGGCAAGAAACTCCCCAACGCCGATGTTTCTCACTTTTTTGCATTATTTCTTCGTATTTGTCTTAACTTTATTAAATAACTTTGAATTTATTCCATAGGTCACTGTTGCAGCAACTTGTTCGGCACTTGCAGCGCTGGCCTTTGACCGCTACTTCGCCATAGTTCACCCTTTGAAAGCAAGAATGGCAAGATCGGTGAAATACGCCATGATCATTAACGTCATGATTTGGATAGGTATGTATACGCATTAATTAACAATAAAGTAGTCATTAAAGACAACAAATAGGACTGGAGTCATGCCTTTATAAATCTCAGAACTTTGAAGAAAATTGGTCTGCAACTGGAGGCGTCGTGGCTTAGTATGTAATACATACACAAACGTCACATATCTAGAAAAGTTTTGTAGTGTTTTTCTTTTAAAAAACACTATAGGTTGTGTATGAATCCCAAATTTCGAGCACTGTATCTTTATCTCCTGAGCTCCAGATCTGATTTAAACGAGTTGTATTGTGAAAGTCAAATTTAGGGACCTAACGTGGGGAAGGGCGATTAGTTTGAAAGAGAAACTGTGATCTCAATATACCCAAAACAAAAACGTCTTCAAAGGCTGTTTCCTTTACATCAGAGGCGTCAATCCTAGGGGGGTGGCAGTTTAGTGATCGCCCCACCAATAAAAATATTAGGGGCAAACATATCGATTTGCCCCCCCCCCCCAATAATTTAGACAACTTAAAAAAATCATAATATGCACTGCAAATATGTTTTAAAAAGCATTGGAAAGCACTATAAAACCATTAAACATGGCATAAAAATACTATGAAACATACAAAATTGTCAATTTTTCGGCGCGCTTCGCGTGCAAAATTCTGTATTAAAATTTGGCACGCAGAGCGCGCGGAAAATATTGGACATTTTTTCACTTTTGTCCCTCCCCCCCCCCCTTCCGGAAAATGGATCGATGCCCCTACTTTACATCTGGTATGCTTATCCAGTGTTCATACTGAAAGATATAACCGTGTTTAAATCAAGCAAGTCCTTCATTGGATAAATTAATGGGAGTTATATAAATTAGAATGTATGACATTTACTCCGGTGACTATTTCATACGTTAACCCTTACCTCAACCCTACAACCCTAACCCTATAACCCTATTCTGAACTGGAAACCCAATAGCAACCCTACTAGCCTTTACCCTCTAATATATTGTCACCAAAGCAAATGTCGCAGTTCCATAAATTGATGTAAGTAAATGAACGTATATCAGCCTGGACACGTTATTCAATCAATTCCTATACGTACTACAAATACTTGTCTTACCTACTGAAATTCGGATTCTGCTTATTTCTTTCTCCAGGCTCTGTTGCCTTTGCAGTGATGTTGGTGTTGCTTCTCACAGTCATTGAGGCTCCAATAATCATCTGCCTGTCCTTCTTGCTAATCTTCACCTACGGTTTACCGTTGATTGTAATCCTGATGTGTTATGTCAGTATCTACGCGCACGTGAGCAAAGCGCAATCTCTGTTCAAAGACTCCGTTCGCGACAAGCAGCTACGTCGGAAAATGCGCCTTCTGCGGCTGATATCATGTGTTGTGGTGTCATTCGGTCTGTGCTGGGGTCCATGGTACATCGGGGTGTTTCTCGGCGTGCATGGCGTCATCCAAGACACCACATATGAGCAGATCGACTGTGTTACCACACTTTTAATTCTCCTCAACAGCGCACTGAACCCGTTTCTGTACGCTGGGACCAACTCCAAACTGGCGGCCAGGCTTCGGAGAGCTCTGAAAATGAAGTCACAAACGGAAGAAAGCTCGACTGACAGCATGCAGCTCCCCACTCGATCTAGGCCCAACATATCCAAAACGGGTACCGCTTCTGGGTCAACATGTCTTGCCGACGAAGAAAGTGCTTGTGTCATCCTGAACAATTAGTTTGCTGTAGTAACATGTTTTATGCAAAAGATGTAAGATGTAAAATGTTAAACCAGGTACAGGGCGGGTAACAAGCAGGTCAGCGGGACACGCCCATTATTCTTCCATGGCAACCTCCCCACCCGACCTCCACCCCCAACTACTTGTGCAATCACTCAATCTAGTATATACATGGCTTCGTATAGTATAAGCCCAAGTACAAATTTGGTCGATCAGACAAATTTTTGGTCAATATGTCACAAAGTAATTTATTGTCACCCCAGACATTAAAAAACAACATCATACCTTATGAAAATTGTTATAGTGACAAATTATGATGTTTGAATTAAAGGAGAGCATCTAGCGGTATGCTCATTAACTATGGGAAATCTCGGGGGTGCCCCCCCCCCCCGAGGATTTTACATTTTGAGTAATTTCTCAAAAAGGGGAAAGTTTCAGAGCGAGCAATTTTCAGGATATTTATAGATCGTATAGGTGTAGTACTAAAAACATAATTGACAAAAAAGAAACTAATTTTTTTACCATTTACTAAAACTAAATTGTTATATTTACGAAGTAATATAAGTGGTAATAGTCTGACGATTTTTGTTTCATGTTCACATATCAAGGAATGTCTTATAGTAATCATAAAAGTTCATTTCTGGTTTTAACCTGTGCAAAAGTCTCTTTTTAAACAAATAAAATCTTCTAGGAGACTGGTATGATCTTGTCAAAACGCAATTCTCCAGCTGCTAAGAAAAATAAAAGGAAACAGATCAATTGAAAAGTATCACTAGAGATTAACAAAAATTGGTTAACGATTATAATTAACATGTACTACCTGTTCGTTAGAAACATTAATTAATTGATTAATTACTGGAAGAACTATGTTTCATAATTCGTGATGAAAACCATAAACTGACTATGTTAAATGTGCTTTAGTGAAAAAACAATTATATTTTCACAATTGTTGTAACATTATGGTGCTAAGGAAAATTATGTAAGAAAATATGAATGTTAATTCATACTAATAGATATTTTAAGTTGGATAATATTGTACATTCAAAATGTTCAAAACTAGTCATATCGTTGGAAGTATCAATTTTCTATTGTTATAGTTTTCTTGTCTGGATCAAAGTATTTTCAAGAATAAATTATATATTTTCTCTATTTGAATATCACTTGCAACAGTTCCGTTATAAAGAAGTTATTTACAGAAGTTAACATGTAAAATGATACATAAATGGTTCACTGTATATATTGTGCTGAATAGGTTGAATAATTGTTGTTATTTCTGTATATATTTGACTATTTATCATGTCATTTGTAAATAATTTTGAAAATTTGAATGCTATTATCCAGGAGCGTCGATCCATGTTTCGGATGGGGGGGGGGGCAAAAGTGAGAAAATGTCCAAAATTTTCGGCGCGCTCCGCACGCCAAATTGAAATACAGAATTTTGCGCGAAAAATTGACAATTTTGTATGTTTAATAGTATTTTTATGTCATGTTTAATGGTTTTATAGTGCTTTCCAATGCTTTTTAAAACATATATTTTCATTGCATATTATAACTTTTTCAATTTGTCAGAATTATTGAGGGCCAAATCGATATGTTTGCCGTCCATATATTCATTGGTAGGGCGATCCCCCAGGATCGACGCCTCTGCTATTATCTTGGTATATCTTGAAAAAGCGATTTTACTATCTGTATATTGTTACAAATTGTTGCAGAAACAATAAACTGAACTGAACTTTATATGTTCGAACCCAAACTGCCCTAAGAGAGTCTAGAATTAACAGTAGGCCTATGTATATGAATTACAAATATAAAATAGGAAATATTATCATCAGAATATGTTCTCTCTATTAGTACTTTATATTCATTACGGAGACCAAAAATATTAATTCGGTAAAAAAAAATCAGAGTAAATAATTTCATGATAATTTTAAATAAAAGAATTTTGAATTTAACTTCCAAGCACTCTTTGCTTTGTCCTTTGCACAATACATTGTAAAGGAGGAAGTAACTGCCATTTTACCTACTTGGTCTCTGAATCTTTCTAAGCTGAAGGGTTTATCGACTAGACTGAGAAAAGAGGCAAACACACGGATATAAAATTCGAAGGATCCAATTTCGATTGCCAGAAACTCAATCTCGAATCCTTTTTAGGTATTACTGGTATGGGATACAGTCGGGAGCTTTTTTTTAGGCATGGACTTTTTTTTCTATACCCATATGAACACACAGACAGACACACACACGCGCGCGCGCGCACGCACACACACACACACACACACACACACACCTATTTCTGTTGTGGAAATTGTAATGGATATATATATTTAATAATATTTAATGATAAATATTTTAATAGTGAATGTAACTTACAGGTATATAGCACGACTCGACGTTATTCACAAATAACGGTAAAACTCGACTGTTAGAATTAGGTAAAAATGAAAAAATATATATTATCGTTTGATAATACAGAAATGAACAGCAAACCTACTCAGTAACCTAAAATATCTCTGCAAATCTTCAATTATTAATAAACCTTGTTTGTTTGACATCTTCAATTATTTCAAAACAACACGACAACTTGCAAGTTGAATCCATTTTCAAAAGCTGTAATTTGATATGTTATAATACATAAATACTTTGAAAAGATGCAGTTTGTATGCGTTTCGTTTGCTGTTGTGTTTTCATGGTTTGGATTTTTTTCCCAGTAGATGTCCATTTTTTCTTCTTTTTATCCAGACTTTTTCGGCTCCCCCCTCTTCCTCTTCTTCCTGCGCTTCGTTGATGTAATTTTCGTATGCTGTTGTAGTTTTCCTTCTCACTTTTCTCCCTTTTCTTCTTTCAACTCCTTCTTGTTCCTCTTCCTCTTCTTCTTTGTTCTTGTTCTTGTTCCCCCTCCTCCACCTCTTCTTCTTCTTCTTCTTCTTCTTCTTCTTCTTCTTCTT